>VZRX01020672.1:152206-250863 GCA_013398075.1 Notiomystis cincta
CCCCCCCCCCAATATTTATATACATGACTTTGCAATACTAAACAAGACAAATCTTTTATGTTTTATCTGTTCATCCCTCTGATCACTTTAGCAGCCCTTTTTCTGCATCTTTGGGGTGAAGGACACATTTATGCTGGAGATCAGTGGAAAGAAAAGCAAGTCCAGAGAAAATCTGTGGACTCTTCTGTCCAGACACCAGCTTACATGTTCAGCTGTAACTGCAGTGTTCCCTTACAGTATTTGCTAGCAGTCCTCAAAAAGTGAAATGAAATAAATCCACCATAATGAACATCACTGGTCACTAAATGGCCACCCACGTGTATTTAGAGGCTCCATCTCCTCAGCACTTTCACTTTGCCAAACTATCAGTGACATGGGAATTTCCCCTCACTTGTGGCTATGGACAGCTTCCTGCCACTGGCACGACTTTCTGCCTTTGTCTCACCTTGAGTTAATCTCTTTGGATTAAGATGAAATTCTAAAGGAGGTCTTGACAAAGCCTTACAAGGCGGAGTTCATACTCCTCTGCTGAAAAAGTATTTTCTAATAATCTCTGGGATTGTTTCTGATATTTTTGGAGTCACATGCCATTGATTATATTAACAGTCACAGGGTAGGAAATACAACTTGATCTTCCCACTGAAGTTTTTCCAGATGATCCTCTTAGCTTGTAATAAAAATTCCTGTTACTAGTTTCTAAGTGCAGGAACTTGTACTTTTTGTGCAATTGAATTTAATCCCACTTTTATTACTCCAGACTTCAAGGTCATCTGATTCTTTGTATGATAAACAAATCTCTTCTTTATTGATGCAGCTTTCACACCTGAGACAGTCAGCAAATTTCATTAACAAACCCACCTGATTTCTGACCAAGGTCAGAAATTAAAATACTAAATAAGATTAGTCCCCAAATCAATTTTGGAATGACTCTATTAATATCTTCACCTTAGCCTAATAATTCCCTTTTCAGTGGCATCTGAGCTTGTCTTTTTTCTGGCCAGTTCCCCACCAATAACGCAATTTTTATCCTAATCCTGTTTTCTCCAGATCAACAACACTTTTTTTTAGGTATATTGTATCAGCAATTCAGGGAGCTGGCATCTCCTATGCCTGTAGACTCTGTTATCTCACCAAAGAGCCAAATGACCCCTTTAAAAGGAAGTGCCAGGAACAAGAACCTGACTCTCATGGATATCCAACTGCACTCCTGTCCCAGAAACACGTGGAAAAATATAACCCTATCTTAGTCAGTGTGGAAGCAAGAGGAATGACTTTTCCCAGATGGCCAAGGAAGCGATCAGCACAGTGCCCCTCCCACATGGCTGCCCCCATCCTGCTCCTACCACAAAGACCCATGCAGGAAGGGAGGCCAGAGCTGCTCCTTGTTTGAGAGAGAGGGCCTTGAGAAGAAGATGGGAATATAACTCCTACCCTTTGCTTGCTGTACCTAAATGACTCCCTCAGAGATGTTTGTCTGCCCACCCTTTTTAAAGCCCCTGATCCCTTGATCCTTCTCTTTTTTTTCTTGCCAGGAAGACAGAGTACTCTGTCACCACACACGCGCTCACTCATCCTGGCTCTTTCATCTTTAATTCATGACTATTTTTTTTCTGACAGAGAAGATTTATTCAAACAAGAATCACTTGAGTACTAGCTGATAGCCTTTTTATACAAGCAACCAGACTAGAGTTTCACAACAATCCCTACATGCTAGCATTAGCTTAACCTAAATGATGCTTCCTCAGAAAGCCCAGAGTGCCTTCACTTTTTATATTACACACTAAAGACCATATGGAAACTAATTTTAAAAGAGTGAAGTGCACTGACCTTCTGTCTTATCGCAACGCTTCCAAAGATCATCAAAAGCCAGTACAAAGCTGCCCTGACAGATATATGGAGCATGGTGTAGTCTTTCATTGTTACCAAGTGAAAGCAATTTTTATCAATTACACACACATCAAGCCCAGATTACACAGTGGATACAAGTTATTGCTGTCCTTATTGTCAGTATTCTGCTGGTTGGAGCTGACATTTTTGAACAGAAATAAACATTTTCATTTAAGCAGTGAGAGATAACAACTGCAGTTAATTCATACAAGCAATTAAATGAATTGAGCCTGCATTCTGTAGAGCTGCTCATTCATGTATTTTATTTAAATTTTACTTTCTTCCATTTGAAAGAAGTAGGCAGACTCCAACTCTGATGACACTGTACAGCAACTGCAATGTGAAGGAACAGCACGAAGGGGTAAACCTTCAACTGTGAAAGCTAATAACCAGAGTGTGGGCTGAGAAAAACACAGATGAGGATAAACATCAACAAGAATCAACTTGAAATGGACATTTTTGAGGACCACAGTAAGGTACCATAAAGCCCCTGTGTTATATTTTTTAAAAATAATATCTTTTAGATATCAACTTTGTTTCACAGAATGTTCAATAGGTTATTTACATTGAAAGAAAACAGAAAATGCTCTCTAACATGTTTAACATTATAATGATGTGAGAGAGGAAGAAAGAAAGAAAGAACAGGAACAGGTTTTTCAGTGACTTGGATTATCTACTGGAAATTTTAGAGTATTTTGGATTCTCTGCTTGAAGCAGCTATTAAAGTATTTCCTCAAGGCTGAGTTAATTTAATGGCAAGGGAGTTCAAAAACAATGTCAAATTATGCATTTTTAAACAACGCTGAGTATTTATGCATCACCAAATAGTATACAAGTTGATTTATCTTTTTCTAGTATAGTCAGGATTTAGCATCAAGCCTAGAATTCATCTTTTGCCTCCTCAGTTTAAAATATTTAATGTTTCCTAATCCAATATGGAGAGCTGGGAGACAAAAATAAATGGAGCGCACGACGTGCTGCTCTATTTTTGATAGCTCGCTGATTTTCTTGAACACTACTGCTTACAGCATGTGAAAGATTTCTCAAGGATAGAAATATTCAAAGTACAGGCAGGCCCTTCTCCTCTTGCTGTCAGTAAACTGGTTTCCAGTAATCTCAGAGGTAAAAAGAAAATGGAAGAGAAGCATGCACCCCAACATGCAGTACAGGAAAACCAAAACACATTATGCCAAGGAAATGGCGCTTGCCTCTCGAGTAATTAAAAGGATGCAGGAAAACATCTGGACTCCTAAAAAAAAAATCAAGGGAGTGACTACCGGGGAACCAAACAAAGAAAAGAAAGATGTGTGTGCCCAGATTTCCCTCAAAATTAACAAATGCTACACTGACAGCAAGTGCAGTGGCAGAGGCAGTGACAGCTCCCCAGGGCAGCCCTGCGCCAGCAGACCATTGCCTGAAAACAAAAGCCGTAACACTAAGCATGAAAGTGCCTTGATGGAGGAGAGCTCATTTCAATAACACCCCAGTTAAGCCTGCACCTCCCAGCTCTTGTGGATGGATATATGTCTGCGCTGCAGCTGGGAGATGTGGCTGACCTGCATGTCCGAGACAGATAAAATCTAATAGCAGGGCTGGTGTGATGATTATCCAGCCAGCCTGAGCGTATCAGTCTGCCTGACAGCCACATGTCCAATGGTAGCTCTGTAGAATCACAAGCAAGATATATGGCCTTCTTAAAAGAAAATCCCAGGGTCCTTGACCTGCAATTGGAAAGAGAACGCAAAAATAGACATGATCCGATCTTCAAAGATTTACTCTGCAAGAGAGGCAGGGATGGAATTCAGCTCCAGGTGAGGCACCTGTGCATAGGTATGGCAAAGCAGATGGGTCTCTGTGGGCTGGGTGTGCTACCAGCACCTCATCAGCAACCTGGAAAACACAGGTGGAGATGTATAGTGACTTGTCCATCTCAAGGAGACACCAACAAACCATCAGCTGAACAGGTTTCTATAATGTCCCCAGATTGCAGTCCGTGCCATCTATTTTAATTGGTCAGAGGACACATTTTCTGATGACAGTGCATCCTGATATTTTCTATATCAGGATTTACTTTCTCTCTGATCTTCTGAGTGATGTTGTCTTACACCAGGATTTGAGAGCGCAGTATGTGGAGATGGAGCTCCCACAAAGTTTGGCAGATATTGCCCTGAGCTGTTCGAGAGGCCAGTCTACATAAATCTGAACTGAATCACTTTCCTGACAGTGTGAGGGACATCCCAGAATTTCTGGGTGGATGAGATCTCATACTTCAAAGAAGCAAGAAGAAGGAGAGCTCGAGGAATAATACAGATACAGGAGGCAGTGGTGCTTTCCTAAATGTCTTTTTATTTCCCCGTGGGGTAGACCTGGCCTATGGGCTATACCTGGGTTTTAGGTATTGTCCTTAAAGAGTAAAATAAAAGAGCACCAAGGACCAAACTCAAGCACTGGGTTCTTGATTGTTCTTAATGATTAGTTCAATTTACTAACTATGCATTTTGGCTATTCCAATGACTTGTCTCCAACACAGTTCTGCTACAGAGGGAGCTAGTCCCTAGTGACACGTTGCCAGTTCATACTGCTTGACTTCTGAGACAGGAATCAGTCCCTGCCTCCATTTTACTCATAATTGTGTCAAATTCCCAGACCCCTGCCTCTCATTAGATCTCCAGACAGAGATGCTGATTGTCCAGTGACCAAACACTGGGGCCTTGGCCACAGGAATCACCTGTGAACAGCTCATGAGTCTTTAGAAACTAGTGGTAAGCCATGGTCGACATGGGGCTGAGTCTATGAAAGGAGTTGAATTAAGACAAAGTAAATGTTGCTTAAGGATGTTCAAATGCTATATCATCCCTTCATTCACTGTATTATATTATCAGCATTTTCTTCCTCCACTGAAAAATGCATGGACTGTCACTTTGAATCGTAAATTCTCCCCTGAAAATAAATGCATTACATATACTCTGATACATCACTCAGACTTCTTGTCCTTCTCAGTTACAGTGCAGTTTTAAAGAACTGCTAAGACAAAGTAAGAATGGTGTATCTGTCAGTGACATTCTGAGTTAAATTATGAAGAACCTGGAGAATGATAAAGGCTGAATAAACATTTAAAGCTTTCAAGGTTATTTTTTTTCTATTTCACTTTACCTTAAAAGTTCACAACCATGAAGTCTCAGCAGGGAGGTAGAAGGAAATTTTCCTAACTATGATTTTATACAAGAATACCTACTACTTAGCTTACTCATTTGCACAGAAAACAAAAGGTGCAGAAGCAAAATACACAGTAGGGGCAAAGTGACAAGATAGATGCCTAAAGTAATTCATTGAAAATCTCTGCAAGTATGAGTAGATAGTTGCCTAATGTCACCTCCAGTTTTGTGTCTGAAAGAGAGCTTTCAAAACAATCCCTTTAGGTTTCCCCTGGAATTTATATTTTTTTGTAAATATAGAAATCCTGGATCAACAGTGTCAGCTGTGTTAGGTAGATGTAAAATTGTCATGACAGACACTTCATTTTTCACTATCAAGACATCACCAGCCAATGCAATCAGTGCAGTTTTAATTTTTTGATCTGACTTTGAAATACATAGCTCCAATGCTTGGGTCTTTACACAAAAACTAGAGTTCAAGATGGTAAAACTCAGTATTTTGGATAGAGTTTTGTCTCCACCACAGTAGAAAGATCAGTCAGGTGTGAGGGATTTTTATCCCCAAAGGAGCAAAGCAATTATTCACAGTCAGAAGCTAGTGTAAGCAGTGAGCCTCCCTGGACAATACTGTGAGAATAAGTAAGAATCTTTCCTCTTCTTTCTTCCCAGTGACAGTTCAAGATGTTTTTGCGAGAACACTCATAGTTTCTCATTGAAAGCATTCTCAATAGAGAAAATATACACCACTAATTACACTCTATAGACAAGAAATGGGAGCACAGAAATTTTATTTTTCCCTCCTTAACAAAATGATCCACCAGGTGCTTTGATTCCCAACATATTTGCTAGCCAGTGCACCTCAGTGTATCTACCTTATCACAGGAACTGTCATGAGGCAATGAAGAGCCCTTCTGTACCAGCAGGAGGAAGTTAGCAATATCTATTTGATTGCTGGTCAGATGCAAAGGCCAAGGTCACATGGTTTGTTCAGCCTGGATCAGAGGAGACTGAAGGGAGACCTCATTGCAGCCCAAAATTTCCTCGTGAAGGGAAGAGGAGGGGCAGGCACTGATCTTGTCTCTGTGGTGACCAGTGACAAGAGCCAAGGGAATAGTCAGAGGAGGCTTAGGTTGGATATTAGGAAAATGGTCTTCACCCAGAGAGGGTTGGGCACCGGAACAGCTCCCCAGGGAAGTCATAGCACCAGCCTGACAGAGCTCAAAAAGTGTTTTGACAATGCTCTCAGACATGTGGTGTGACTATTGGGGATGGTCCTGTGCGGGGCCAGGAGCTGGACGTTGATGACCCTTGTTGATCCCTTCCAACTCAGGGTATTCGATGACTCTGTAAAGTTTAAAATCAGCCAATACTGATGTTGGCAATGACAAAGGAAAAGCATTGACAAGTTGAACTGCAAACATAGTATTTGTCCTACCAGCACATTGCCACAAGACTACGCCATTTACTAAGACAGAGTTATACAAAGTTTAATGCTTAACCATGCACCAATACAGGCCTTTGAGGTTTGGGAGCAATAATAATAATTGTTATTAATTAGCTTCACTCAGCAACTCTTTTATACAAGTTTCTACACAAGTTTCAAGACTCAGTTGCAGGCTCTCTTTATACCAACAAGAAATTTATTAAGAGCACTCATCCATATGCCTGTAGGCTCATTTTACTCCGTAAGGCTTCCTATTGTCACTGTCTTGATGGATGCATATATAACAAAATACAAGAAATTATGTTACTAAATTTGTTGTAACTGGAAGAAGAAGAGATAAAAATATCTATTCACAGATGTTCTCAAATAGCAGACGTAAGAACGATTCCTGCTTTTAGTTAATGTCCATTAGTTACTGACTCTGGAAATTGATAGGAGGCCATACACAGTGGAAACATTTTTCAAACCCCAGCAATATTTCATAAAGATTCTTCTCACAGTGCTTCAATTCTAAAAAATGTTTTGAGTTGTCTGACAAAAAATCAGAAATCATTGTCCAGATCTCTAACAGAGGAGCAAATGGTGAGAGGCTGCATTCAGTCATGGATTCATTCTTGGAAGAGGAGGCAGAAAGCTTCAGTGAAGCCATTTTAAAAATGTTCTGAGCCACAGACTTTGACCACCTCCTTTATAGACAGCTGTGTGGGTGTATGTAATTTTTGGATTTTTTATCTCTTCTGACTGCCACCCTTATTTTTCTTTCTATAATGTTGCTTGCTTACATCCTCTAGGGAAGTTACATATATTTTTGTACTGTCCTGACACAATGCTTTGTTCTTTTTTTTCATACTTGTGGACAATGACTAGTGTCCTCCTGTCCTTTTTACTGTTTTCACATCATCCAACTCCAAAATTTAGTGTCATCCACTGATATACTGCAAATTCATCACTGCAGCTCTAATATTCTTCTGTTCATTCCTCTAGATTTACATCTGATGACGATTCTGTGAAAAAAGGGCTGGAAGAATCCTGCACAAAGGCTGCCCTCCTGCTCTTGGAGCTGCCTTCATGATGAGGTTCTTGCCCATAGTCCCCACCTGAGCTATCTCACAATGGCACCACAGCCCTGACTATTGACCAGCTGGTAGAGAGCAGAACTCTAGCCAGCAGGTGACCTGGGGCTTGACCAGACCTGCCTCATCACTTTGGGCTTGGCTGAAGATCACTGGGCTGGGCCTGCCCCTGGTTATGGTGTTCAAATCTGATCCTGACCCTCACTCACTAATTAGTGTTCCTGCCTTAAGTGCAGACCTGCCTCATCCCCACAGACTGAACTTTCCTAATTACATACACTGCAAAGTAATGAGGGATGGTTGGAAAGACAGATGAGCATTATATTTCAGAATTTTATGAAGTTCTGCTTAATATTTTGACCTATATCTAGACTGAGTACTTTAAAAGCCCACTACTGGCATTGTTCCAGCATATCTCTGAGCTGCTCAACTTTTTCAATTCTGAAATTAAGCTAATGGTTATAGCACTCCTGTGGTTTCCTGTGATCACTACAGGAAGTCCAAAAGAACTATAACATTGTTTTAGAAATTAATGCCTTCAGGAAAGGAATATAAATTAAAATAATTGCAGTGACATGGCAGGCTTTCAAAAACAATGCATTAATTATTAATCCCCTGAGATACGACATGCAGAGTTCTTAAATGGGTGCAAAATATATGTAGGAGGAGGTGGGTGAAAAGGATCCAGCTTGGCTTTAATTTTGTTCCTCTGTTTCTTTTTTACTCATCTTGAGCTATTGGACATCTTGCAAAGAACAATCTTTGATTGCTTGGCAACTTTTGGAGTACTCTTCATCTTCTGGTCTCTAAAAGCAGTGGGTCAGACATAAGAGCTTTTGCAACCTCAACCTGCTCCATCTTTATGAAGACAGATGTATTCAGGTGTAAATATTCTAGCTAGACCATTATGTGTACAAACTATAGCATTGTTTTCCTTCTCATAACACAAAACTTATTCCATTCGGCTCCAACAGGTGTAATACAACTTACCTAAATAAACCAAGACATAGAAATTGTTCACATTAAGATTACATCATTTCCAATGGTTTCCCACTATGACAACTACAAGGAAATTAAACCTCTTCTAGTTTTCTTTCAACAGCTAATGTCAGGAAGGAAAGGATTCTTTTTGCCATACCTTGCCTTATTGAGAATTTATCTACAATCACTTTTGAAGAGAATCTGTTTATAATTTCATATTAATGTTTGTAGATGAACATAAAGAGTACCGTGTGATTCTCATAACAATAATGCTGATTTAAAAGTGAGAGCATACAAGATACAGAATAATCAGATAGTGTTATACAATACCAGGTATAATTAAAACTCTAACAGTAGAACAACTCCTCCAAGTGAATGCACAAGAAGGTATGGTTGGGTAAAGGAGATGTCCAGATAGCAAGAGAAAAATTAGTGGAAAATACCTCGCAGAATTTCCTCACTTCTATTCATCAATAGATTAAAAAAAAAATTAAAGACAGGAAGGTAATTAGCTGCTTGCCTCACAAGACATTAAGGAAATTGAAGTCACCCTTGCCTTCATATTATTAAAGACAGAACATGATCTTGCTGACATGTAAAATAAGATTTCTAAGGTTTACAGCTTCCAAGCATGGAGACCTCAGGGATATCTGTTTGTTCCTTTCTTTCGTACACATATATGTACCACAGGGGCCTCCACTTGTCTGATTAGTGTGGTGTGCTGAGAGATGAAACTGCAAGGAGAGCTCTGTGCCTGGAGGATGGAAGGCGTATTGCTCCTACTTCCCCTTCCACAGCACTTATCAAACATGCCTGGTCCCATCTCCTTGCTGCAGAAGGTCTGCTGCAGTGGCTCAGCCCTCTGGAGAGCTGCAGCACCCTCGTGTTCATCAGGCCTTTGCCCTAGAGTGGTGGGAGCAACCCAGGCAGGAGAGTCCCTGGGGGTAGTGCTCTCTCTCTCTCAGAGTTGGGGTGATCTCCCAGCATCCCTCCATTTATCTAATGCAAATTAAGTTCGTAAGTCCCATGTTAAACATGTATTTTCCTATGTTAAATATGTATCCCTTCATCGCTTATGTAGTATGTTCTGGAACACAGGGAGACAACGAAGGTCCTCACCTGCCTGATTTCCAAAAGACAGAGTCTTCATTTTGGGGCACAACTGGTAGGAAAACACGTTGTGCTGGATTTGTCTGGTAAGGCTGACGGGCCTTAACTCTTTTCTTTGCAATTTCTGTACTCCTAATGATAAACAAATACCACTCAGCTTCAAAAAAAAATTTCTGAGTGTAGCTTCCAAGCAAAAGCCTACAGATTACAGAACCATAATGACTAAAAGATCAATACAGTAATGCTGAGGATTGACAAGAATGAACAAGCCAGGACGAAGGACAATCCAAAAATGAAACCAAAGAAATCACCAGATGCCCCAGAAGGAGCAAGGATTGGGTACTAATGGTACATGTGCCAAAGGCAATGATGAAGCACCAGGAGGGCAGAAGCCCAACAGACCTGAAGAATACATCAGCTTTCAGACCTTAATTATACAGACTGAGACACTATTGTTCCCCAGCACACACTGTAGAACCCATGCAACAAGGTTATGCTTTTATTGTTTCTATTTGCCAGTATGCTGGAGGAATTATTGGGAAGCTTTTTTTCATAATAGTTACTTGGAAGCTGTGAGAAGCTCTGCTGGGAGCTGCTGAGTAGGAAGGAACACTAGAGTCCCTCTTAAATAACAGTGATTCAAAAGCAAGACATGCCTCAGTCTTGGGATAAGAAATCCTAACATAAAGCAAAACCCATCTTTTTCAAGTCCTGTGAATATCATCATGGACATCCCTACATGTCTCCCATTCATTTTGCAACAACTTGATCTTATTGGCATTACAAGCATGGCCTGGCAAGTGTTTAAATTGGTTTATTCACTTATTGTGATTTCTAGGATACATTCAGTTCCTGGTGTGGGAATAGGTAGAAATGTTTCAGATTTATTTTAAACAAGTACTGACAGCACTGATAAACCATTCCAAATGATGCCATAATTTATCATAATCAGTTAGTCAATTTGAACTTGTTCCAGTCAGAAGTGAAATATTTTTTTAGTCTCTTAAGACATCAGGGCAATGTCAAACCTTGTTGCAATCTACCCCACAAAACACAGTACAAAGAAGGCTGGGAGAGAAATATCAACTCAAAACAGTTTTATGGCTTTTTTTTTTCTTAAAAAGTGTGAGGTCTATTCATATGTTACAAACAAGCACTGACCAACAAAACCCTCCCTTTATTAGCTACTACAGACAGGATATTACAGGTACATACTAGGACAGTCTTTCTTTTGCAGGTGCAAAATGCTTAGTCTACAAGCAGAGCAGGTAGCAATATTTTAGATTGTGATTATTTTTTGCATGACTGTTAAGAAGTTATTTGCCATTGCATTTAAATGGTAGCTACTTAAACCACTGTGAGCATGAAAGGCGCTGAAGTGGCATATTTCTAAGCCAGCGTGGAAAAATTTGCGGCTAAATCTCAAAACCAGCCCAATAAACAAATTGAGGTAACTTCCTCAGAGATAAATGTACAGATGAAAAAAGTATTATATTAGGGTCCTCATTTGCACAGGTCACAGTAAAAAACAACAACACCCTCCCCATCCCCCCACCCAAAAAAAAGTAGTTAGAACCAATTAAAGTACTGGTACTCCTATGGCTTTTGACTGAGAGGCTGGTAGGCAGTGCTTTCTCAAAATTAATCTTTTTGAATTGTGAAATTTTAAAAGATTGCCAGGGACAGGATGCTTTCTTCTGGTTGAACATGTCACTCACAAACAACATACACCCTCGGTAGCAGGGTGACCCGGGTCACTAGCCATTCATTTCAGACAGCTAAGGTGCACAGAAGAGAAACTTATCCTAACGTGGCTTTCTGAACTCTCCCAAGTTTGGACTTGAAGATTTCTTTCTGTTGTGGAACAGCTGGTGCAGCATTGCTCTGACAGCTCCATCTTTAGGAGGCTAAGTTTATTTTCTCTTCCATTTTGCACATCTAAGACCTGCCTTGGACGACTTCCATGAGACAATACAAGTGCAACCAACAGGTCACACCAAGAGCTTTGAAAGCCAGAAGAGGATAAACCCATCTGTATTAATCTGCCTTTTGTGCAACTGACAATTAGCCCATCCATGTTTCTCAACCTCTTCCACTTAAAATGGTGCCTATTCTCTATCGCTATAGAAGAAGGAAAATATTTTGACTTTCTAATTCTAAAGTACTTGTACACCATCTAAAAAAACAATATATGTGGAAGGAAAATAATATCTAGCCATTGTTGGGTATCCTCAGACAGTTTTGGCCCAGTTTCATTTCATAGCATGTTAGCTGAACTTGCAGTCTTCTAATACTCATTAATCACGACACACAAAAACAGCTAAATGCATGGTAGGCAACAAACTACAAATACTACAATTTCTCTTTGAAAAGAGCAAAGATACAAAGACATCGTTGTAAATGAGAGTACTTGGGATTTCTACTAACTGGATTTTCAGCAATGCATGGATATGCCCCATTTACAGAAATAATGGTGAGGGCCATCAACACTGTGGTTTTGTCTTTTTTAATATTTCTATTGCAGAGTATAAATAGGAATCTGTTCTTTGTTTTGCAATACAACTTTTCTCACTCTACATTGTAAAATACAGTCATCTAAACATTAAAAAAAAATCACTGAAGACACAAATAACTGAGATGGTTAAACATATACAGAGAAATAAAAGCAAAATTTCTGTCGAAATACATTATCTGCAATAAAGCTGGCAGAGCTCTATGAGGGCACAGCATTACTAGGCCATACATTTGCTTAGTTTTACTGAAGTCTACTGGGAAGGTCCCCCATGGGAAAACATTAATGGAGGTTTGCAATCGTACATGGAAATGCAAGAGTTTCGAAAAAGAGAAAGTGATAAGGAGGAGTAAATTATTGCCAAGATTAAGTTGTGGGTGCTCTCAATATCTCTGCAACTCAAAAACTTTTGTTGTATTCTTGAAAAGGTGACAGTATGCAAGGTGGTGAATCTGCTGAGGAAACAGAATTATTGAAGTTACACAAAATGACTGAGAATGGAGAGGAATTCCAGGAGGATCTAATCAAAGTGGATGATTGGGCAACACAACAGTAGATAAATTTTAATGAAGGTAGGTGCGAGGCAGTGCTTAGTAAGTAAAACTGTTCACTTCAACTTTATATTTACTGATTAGCCAGCATATTTGGGGGAAATATGCCAGCAATGATGATAATATTGTCTACCTTCTTCTCAGTGTGATAAGAAAAGGTCATTGAGAAACAGGGTTTTCTGTGTAAGCATTGTTTATTTTTCTCTACTCTCAGTATTACTGTCAGTTTTTTCAGTATTTCTGATGCACGTGAAACAACAGTTCACTTTTCAGAGGGAGAGCAGGGAAGAATAAAACTCCTGAGACTGTAAAAAGTTTAAGAGATGTCCCTTTTTCCCTAGCTTTCTAAAACGTGTGAAAGGAGCAAGATTTTGAAGAACAGAGCATTAGCTGGTGGCAATTAGGTGATTCCAAACACAAGTGAAAGGGAGAAAAATCTTATCAGCATTGGATCTGATGGAGTCTGGTGCCTCATATCTTCTGACTGGACCCTCTGGTGTCTAAGAGAGAGAGAGCTTTTACTGAAGGTTTCTGCAGACTGAGACATTTCCATTGCCATTCTCCTGGGAGGATTTCCAGCAATTAAAAGTGATGAGCTCATTCTGTAGGCTTTGCCTCAGTAAGAGCATCAGTAGGATCTTACCTCTTATTTGTAGCTGTTTATGTTAAAATTTCTGTCTCTGATGAATTTGGTCGGATCTGGCCAACAGTAGTGCCACTGGTTTTGGAAATAAGACACATGGAGAAGATGAGACTGCTTGGTTAGAGCTGACCCCTCTCAGACCTGAGCAATGCAGGTTCCTTAAGACTGGTCCAGAATATGTTACTCCCCAAAACACTGCCCAGACTCATCAGCAAGCAACAGCCACTTTATTTGGGGAAACAGGCCAGCAGTGTCTCCCCACTGTTGCTTGTAGTGCCAAGACAGACTGATTTACCTGAAAAGTAATTGCCAACAATGTCACCATTGCTGGGGCCAGACATGGGCAGCAGTAAATCAGGGAATGCATGATTGCTGTGGAGTAGGTAGTCTCACAGACAGTTCTGCAGGAGGGGGTAATAGATACCGGAAAAGTTACTGGAGCTCATCCTGATCTCCTTCTCCAAACCCAACAATTTAGTCCCTGGTATAAATTGATTTCAGCTGTACAGAGCACATGCTCCTTATTCAGCTGGATGCACTGCAGTTCATGTATGACAGAGAAATCCCCACCTGAGGAAATTGGAAGTGGCCTTTGGATGTGCATTATTAAGTGTGCCACAGGCAAAGCAGCAAGAGCCGTGCTCTGCAGAGGACAGCTGCAGCGGCAGCAAGTGACAGCGCCCGAGCGCCTCTGAGTTTTGTGTAAAGAGCAGGCATGTGGTAAGGCCATCACTGACTCCATGAAGAAGTGGAAGAAAGCTGCTCACTGGGAACATACTAAAATCCTGATATATCATCATCCTACAGAAAGCAAGGAGGAAACTGCTGTGGCTCTGCCTGCCTCACAAATGCCCTTTTGCAGGAGTGAGATTCAGAGAGCATGATGACAGGCGGCGATACGAATTCAGCCTGTCTGGTACCCTTCCCAAAAGATCCTCCTCCAAGGACAACCAAGCTATTATCAGTCCTGATATACAAAGGGCCTTGCTGGCCCAGAGTGTTCAGTGAGAAGCTCCTCCTTTTCAGAAGTGCAGCTTGAAAATGTGTGTTTACTCTGAACTTGTCTAGTGATTTACATAGCTATGTGGGTACTAGGCTGGAGCTCCCAGGGTGCTGAAAGAAGTTCCTGCCCTTGATGTCTTGCAGCGTCAAATAAAAAGTCCAGAAACGAAATAAGAAAGGGATACAAGAAATGATATATTATCAATTACTAAGTGTTTGCATTGAACAGAACTTAGGCACATTAAAAAGGCAAAACCCCCCAAACCCAAAGTACTCAAAATGATGGGGTTTTAATGTAATGTTCTTCCTCAAACCAATTTCAACAGCAAGATTAGCCTGAGGATACTGTCTGCCTGATCTCCTCTTGCCCCATGATATGCAACTTAGAGGAGCTCTGTGGACTAAGAAGCTGAAATCAGTACAATCACATTTTTATACAGATATAGTATGAATGGGAAATGAGAGGATCAGTAATCTCTTTGCTTAGAGAACATGGCAAGATCTCAGTAGAGGAAGCTGTATTTGAAGGCATTCATATAAAAAGGGTTACACAAAGAGGGGAAATACAATGGCATAGGCACCAACAGGATTTTTGCCTAAAAGATGTTGGAGGGAAATAGTAAAGCTTTAAGAAACATCTATTTCATAACAAATTTTACATTACTTACATTTCCTCAGATGAACTTTCCTGCTGCCTGTGCAAACATTTTTGGCCATTAACGGAAATAAAGACACCACATGAAATACAGCAAGTATCAGAATCTCAAGGACTTCATGCATAAAAAATCCATCCTGGGAAGCAGCAGCTATCATTATTTTAGTCCCTTATTTACTGTTTCCTGATGCAAAAAGCCCCATGCTGCTCTCCAGCACCTCCGAACTCCGTGTTACCATTCTCACTCCTGTTAAATATGCAGTTGGGAGGTAATCTGCTTAGCAACCAGCACAAACATTGCACCAGAAGAAAAGGAAGGTTCCTTGACAAGAAAACTTGGCTAGAAGCCAGCTAAAAGACCCAAAGGCACCTCAGTCAAAAGTCTGTGTTTTCCGACTGAACTATAAATTAATAAGAGGAACAGTGGGGACAGACAGTGATTTCAGGGCATACCCAAGCAGGTGAGCCACTGCTCAGGCAAACTGTTACTATGGCAGATAGACAGAACAAATGAGAAGTAGTTGGTTCTTAGTGCAGATTTTCCACTGTGTAAGTTGTGTAGCTGAAAGAAATAGTTTGGCCGCCTGGTGACCCGAAATCACTGCAGCACTCTCCTTGCAGCAGCAGGGGTGGGCCCTCATCAAGAAGGTACCAGGTTGCTCTGGTGTGGCCTGCTGTATGTGGCACATGCTAAATGAGATGAATCATTTTGGGTTTTAAAAAACATTTCCACAGCTGTGTGAGCAATCAAAATGGCATTGCACTTGGGGTGTTCTTAATAAAAGCATTGCAACAGAAGTGAAGGAAATTTTACAGAGTCAGACAGGAAAAGAAGGACCAGGGACTGTCGTTACTGATAGACACTCAGACTTTGAGGAGAGGCTTCAAACTCTTCCAAAGCCATCCAGTGCTACCTCAGCATGGCTCTCACATTGTGCTTGCAGCCTGTGAGCAGATGATACACTTTGAGGTAGGCAAAAACATCTCACAAGCAGCTCTCCCCTCTAGCTCAAGTATGAGCATAAAGTCAAGCATGTTCTTCTAGACCACCACAGTATGTGGTTGAATTCAGCAAGAAATCACATCCCTGAGCATGTTTTCCCATCAGATCCATGCCCAGGACCCGTGAAGACTTGGGCACTTTCTGCTGCCTGTGTTACAGGAGAGAAGGCAGAAAAAGAAGGCATGTAAGAACCCTTCTCTGCAGCAGGGAGGTCTGTAAAAACATCCTCAGCTGCTCTTCAGGGTACTCACTGACAACACGCTCTCAGAATTTTATTCTCACTGTGTCAGAAGACCCAAGAACTTCAGTGGCACAATTTGGGGGCATAAATGCATGAAAACTCTCCTGAGAACTGACAAGATTCACACTCACTCTGCAACATATGGCTGAAAATTTAAGAGAGGCAGGGACACTTCTGATTCAAAAATAATTATCAAGGATGCAGCATACTCAGAATGAAAAAATATAAAGTTTTTGGACTCCATTCTGACAAAAGGCCAAGACAATAATGACTCTAATGAGGCAGAAAACATCTAGGAATGAGGCTTGGCTGCTTCAGATAGTATGTAAGGCAGGCCAAGGCAGACCATATGTTCTGCTAGAATAAAACATATGCTTTAAAGGACAAATGATTCATGAAGGGTTGGTTAAGTGGGATACATCATGTGCAGGTACAGAAGTTCAGGATGCTGCTACTACAAGCAACTGTCTGTGGGGAGATGAGAGCCCAGTACATTACCTGTACATGGGGGTAAAAGAGAGGACAAAAAATACCAGAGTTGGGGGTGGCAGTATTGCAATCCAGTTTCTGAATATATTAACATGGAAAATACTGCATTAGAGGAACTCTTGATATTCACAGAAATAATCTTTCCATTAATCTTCACTTGATTACAGTGACTGTTTTCATAACAAGAAAAACTCTATCTCTGATGTGTCGTGTAGCACAAGAAATAATAGATTCAGCCTTAAAGCATGCACAGCTAAAGATGAATAACAAATTTTGGAGAGAATCATGCATCATCCATGATGACAAATAGAAAGCTAACAGAATGGAAAGTAGGCAGATCAAAAGTAGCCAATGTCCATAGCTCAACTTTAAAGATAAGCCATGGCATCAGAATTTAACGTATGAAGGGATCAGAGCTGATTTAATAGAGAGTAACAGTTTAGTTACCTGTACTACTTACTCAATTGCTTTCTTTGTACAAGATACAAGAAAAAAGTGCCCTGGGAGGTAAGGGAGGCTGAGAGGTCTAAAATCAGCAGTGACTTCAGGAGGAGGCACATAGCTCTGGCAGGCTTATCTGACCATACCGAGCCATGTCCCGTGTTGCTAGAGCCATGAGTAGATCACACACAGGGAGTATTGCAAGTGCCAGGATCTGCATATCTGAATTTATCTCCTTGAGATGAGATTCATCCATGCAATCACAGGTGCCTAAATGCCATTTTCAGCCGTCTTTATGCCCCTGAGACATCTGCATGGCATTGGGGACATCATGTGGTCAAACAAGGCAGAGGGAATCTCCTGGGATTTCCAAATCAGCATGAGAAACCTACAGTCACACAACTGAATCTGCTTCAGAGCATCTCCCTTTTGCATTTTACCCAGGCACTATTCTTCATTATGACTTCGATACAGCTCATCTATCTCATTTGTGATAGGAATCTTTCTTTTGGCCAAAAAAAACCCAAACCAAAACCCTGCAAAATCTTCGGCAATGAAAATATTTTTATTCTCAGAAGGTAATAAACTGTCCCTCAGTCAAGGCCACCCTATACAAACAAGTCCTTTCCCAACCAGGCTTTCTCAGACAATACTTAGCCAGATCTGAGCAGGTGGCTGGAGAGCTGAACTTTTTAAGTTCATTTTATAGGCTAAACATGTCATTTTAATGCCTCTGACTTGGCAGTGTTTTGTCCAGTGCACAAAGCAGCGTCCTGTCTCTGGCACTCACAGGCAGACCTCCAAGGCACCATAGGTTCACAGTCCTGATTTTTGCTTATGGTACTTTTAAGGACACAGCTTTGTGGCACAGAAGCCCTGTTTATACTTCAGCTGTTTTAGAGGCCAAGGTGTGACATGGAGGTTTTAAATGCCCCTTATGCTGTAGCAAGATCCCCAAGGCTCTTGCAAGGGAAGGGGCTGCACTTGCATTTATTCTGACCACACTGTGACTGACTTCAGAGAGTGTTGGAAGGAGGTGACTTTATCTGAGTGAAGAAAAGCTCATGAACAAACTAAGCTGGTACAATTAATACAGAGTACCCTACCCTACCTGTGGTTTCTGAATTAGACCCTAGGAAAAACTGATAGTTTATCTGTATGTAAATATGCTCACAGTTAAACTCCCATTTTTCTCCATAAGGATTCTCTATCCTATAGCGCAGTTATTTGAAAACTAGCTTAAAGGGCTCATTCACTGCCAAAGCCTACTTTTGGGAGAAGAAAGCAGGTTTATTTGCCCTTGACAAAAGAAGTACATTTAAGTTAGAATGACACTGCATGATTCTTGTGCTATGCAAGGTGAGTCAGTGCCCTCTGAGGAGGCTTTCAGCTCCAGATGGTGCAAGATCTACATGACAGCAAGGACTACTGGTCTGACCTGTAGTCAAGGAAGAACCTCAGATGGCATTGTTACAGTGGGATAGGAGGAGGAGGGTGTGATGTGTTTTCAGAGAAGGAAGTACCTGAGGGCAATATTCAGGGCAGGTTGTACCTTACTGCAGGGTACCCAACAGCAGCACACGACAGGCAAGCACAGGTCATGGTGGGCTTTACCTGCAGTGCCACAACCCAGCCTAGCATGGTTAGTCTCATTGGGCACCTGGAAAAAAACCATTTTGCTTCTCTAGAAGTAATTCTTGTTCACCATGCAAAGTCTTAAGTATATGATAATTAGCAGCTGTCACCTGTTTTGCAGTTCCTAGAAAGGCCCACCTTCCATCTGCTGATGCAAATGGGTTGATAAGGTGAGCCCAAAATGCCTATCACCTCGAAAATCAGTGCTCCTTCAGCTGTTTATGCAAACAGTATCACACTACTGCCAAGGCTGCTCCTTTCATCTCCTCCAGCAGCAGCTTGGGATATTTGTTTGGCATGAGAACATCAGTGTTAAAAGGACTCAGGGATGGGGTGAGTGATATGTTGGGTCTCAAAGTGTGCATGGAGCAGGTAAATGGAGTAGTGGTGTAGAAAACAGAAGGGCTTTTTAAGCAGACAGCAATGAGTTTGAGGATGGACAGAAACTCGAACAGTGCTGCTGCTGTGCAAGGCATGTCTCAGAAATGTCCTGATAAGATGTTTGAAATTAAATTGCTTAGATGGCAACTAATCAATCCACATGGCTGGACTACTGTAAGCAAAACCAAACAGCAAATTCAACTTCTTTTCTTACTGTGTTCTTGCATTTTAACTACCAAATGTACCATTTGAAACATAGAAAAGGAACATTTAACTTGACAGTACCTCTCTAAGCACAGCTAGTTACGAGGCTAGACATTAAAATATTGACAGCTGCTAATAAATATATACATATTATTACCAGTAACAAATAGTTTTTAACAGCTTCGTACAGTGGGGTTTACGATTACTAAGATTGGTGCACTCATACTGATAAACACACATATTGCTTCAGGAGATGCATACACTAGACATTATATTATTTCATACATAATAATTTTTTCTTCCCTCTCTGGAACAGAAATAGTTCATAGGTAAGGGGTCATAGAAAGAGGTTGTAGCTGGTGATACTAATAAAGCATTCAGAGACTGCAACTACCCTGAAATGCAGTTTAAGTCACGTTAAGACCACCACTGTACTTCAAGGAAAGGAAAAACATTTACTTTTCTTCTGTACTGTAGAGAAGATTTACATTTGAAAAAAACTATTATTTGAGTTCAAACTTTTCAGTCACTCTCCAGTCAGTTTTCTTGCCACAGTATCTGATCCTGCAAGTTTCAGCACACACATTTCCTAGTAACTACGCTACATTTAAAAGATCTTTTGAGGGCAGAGCTCACCACCACAGTGTGCAACGCAGGGCTGTGCACCCATCACAGAGCTTCTGGCTGAAGGACACCATTTGCTCAGCTTGCAAGCAATGCTCATTAGCACTTGCTGAGTCCTGAGTATGCTCACAGGGTTCAAAAATTATTTGGATTAATAAAGCCCAAGTCAACTCCCACACATGGCAGTGCAGAACACAAGTGGGTCACTAGATCTCCAGTGTGTGGATCCTTAAGTAATTATAAGTACATGTTTAAGAGATTAAGTAGCACTATCCAAGGATTCAGAAGGATTTTAAATGCTGAGATATTTATCAGGTCAAATATATATATAACTCTTGATTGTTTTCAGTGATGGATTAAATGCATACAAAATCTTCCTCTAATGTAGCTTCAGCTACAGTTCAAAACGGGGTAGTCTAACAAATGTATTTAGGACAATGAAAAAAAATAAAAGAAATCCACGTGCAGAAACAGGACCAAAGGCTTTATTCAGAATCCTTTGAAGAAAAGTCTCCTGTGTTTTTTAATCAGCAGTGTGCTGGTGCAAGTGCTGCATGTTCATAAAGTATTAGTACACCCTTTCTTGCACTGGGGTCCCTCTGGCTTTGGGTAGGTTAAGCAATTGCTAGTATCAAATTAGTTCATTGATTTCCACTGGTAACAAAGTTACTGCATTGTAAATTACAGATAAACTATTCCAATAGATCAGAGAAGAAAATGAATAAATATATCTTATTAAAAAATCCCAAACACCAAACCAAAAAAACCACCCACAAACAAACAATAAAAAAGAAGTAAACATGCCTGAGCAATTGCAAAGTTAAGATGTATACATCAGCTGAACAACAATTAGAATATTTTAGCATTTTTTAACCAGATAGATAAGTATGTGTTTACTCAATGTGGCTAAGATACGCTGTGGTTCAGCAAACATCATATAGCTAAGGAGAAGGCTGAACATCTTAATGTACTCACTACTGCACAATAATTAGGAAGAAATAATTTGCTGCAATTGGGCAACCTCTCCTATCATTTTAGAGATACTTATAGTTTTACTTTATTGAGTTGGTGAAATGAGCTCTGGTTGGAGCAAGCAGAATATACCAGCTCTTCTTTTGTAAAATGCTCTGGTTTTCCTCTCTAATTCACCACTAAAAGGCACATACTTACCTGAATAGAACTTAAACTTGGATGTCCATCTCCATTTAAGGAAGGTTTTGAAGGTGAGAGGGAAGAGGATAAAGCACATTTTAAATTGTGGTGCCTTCAATCTGCAAGAGACTGAAGCAGTGGGAGTTCAGCTGTGTGAATGCCATACCAAGAGCAGTCAGCACATAAACACGAGAGCCACTGCTACATCTTGCACTTTGCAAGAAGAAGGACCACTTCCTGGGAGCAGTCCAGATCTTTTAGTGATTCCACATGGTGTATTTCTCCAAGGAAAGGCTTGCAGAAAGTGTGTTTGCCAGTCTTCACAAGGACTGGCCAGGGCACTGGGGTCTCAGGTCATCTTCCTGACTCTGCCTGTTCTCTGATTGGTATCCTTGGGCATGTTCATATCAACTCTGAAAGGTTTCATTTTCTTGACCTTGATAGGTGATTAACTTCATTATGAAAAGTTATACAAAGCAGGAATTATATTAGCTTTCTGTAACTAGTCTAGGTCAGGGAATCACACTCAGACAAAGTAGAAGAAGTCCAAAGGTGAGGAACAGAAAATTATCAGAGGTCTTTGAAAGCATGGCATGGGAAAAAGCTGAAGCACATGGATTGATTCATTTCTACAGAAGGGAAATGAGATGAGACATGACAAGAGTCTTCAAATATGTATTAGGCAGAAACAATTCTCTGCATGTGTATTGGGCAGAAACAATTCTCTGCATCCTCTTCAGATAGAACAAGACAAGCAGGTATAAACTCTTGCAAGAGAAATATAGGTTAGACGTCATGAATGATTTTCAAAAAATATAGAAGAAACAAGCTTCCTAGTCAAGGTCCATCCTTTACATGTGTGATAAACAACAGTAGAGAAAATCTGCCCCATGCTTAGTTTTACTGATCATCCAACAAGAGCAAGGACTTCTCACCATGCTGCCATATTTTCAGTGACCCTAAGTCTCTGATCTCCCTGAGAAAGCTTTGTGAAATGCCTTAAATATATTCATTACCATTTCTGAATGGAAAAAATATCAAAATAAAGTCTTTTCTGGCTGCATTCTGGCTATACTTGTGCACTAGAGTATAATACACATTTGGACCACGTTTCTAGGCTCATGTCTTATGGCCTATATGAAAGAATCTTTCATGTCTAAGTTCCATCTTTGCTATTTTTTGATTAGTTTGTTCTAATTTCCCTGCAGTGCACATGACGCAGTTCTCTCTTTTCCCTGCGCAGTTTTAACAGCTCGGCAGCTCGGCTGCTGGTTCTGTAACAAAGGCCCCCATGGGACTAACTGAGCAGCAAGAAACTGTTCCATAAATTTGAATACTTTGATATGATAAATGCCAAAGCCAGCTTTACAGAGATGAAGGACTACATCTACTTCACTGCTGAAACACGCCCATGGAAATCCTCCTTCAACTCAGGAAGTCTGGAGGGGACATCATTGCATCATATAAAAGCATAAATGCTCCTAAAACTTTCCTCAAGGAAGCAGAGCTTTGTTCCACTGGAGTTGAGAACAAGTGGTTAAGTGTGGCATTTGTGCCAGAACACTTCAAACACGGTCTCGAAACATTATCATGCTCCCTCTGACAAAGTCTTGGTGAACTTCTCTTCCAGTGCATTGTTCCCACAGCTGGTGCTCATTTTCCCTGTTGTGGTCCCAGAAAGCCCATCTCTGGGTCTCAGACCAATTATCCTGGGACACAGCAGGTTCAGATAGCTGGAGGCACTTGGGCTTCAAATATCCGACATAAACCTTTCAATATGCTCCAAGATGGCTCATGTGAGAGCTCCTCCTTTTCACAAGGCAGTGATGACAACACATTCCTGCCTCCCTACAGTTTTCTGAAAGAAAACAAATTACCATTTACCAATAGTTTTCAACCAAAATTTCTTTAGAAGTATCAATATGTTAAATTGTACTTAAGAGCCAAAAAATTGACTGAATGGGTTTGTCCTCTGAAAATAAAGGTTTCTGTGTCTAGCCATATCATGCAACACAGAAATGCTAAAATCTGTTACCACAATGCATCCCTTCAGCCAGCAGGAAAGTGCAGGCAATTTCTACAGAATCAGTGGAGCTGATACTAATACAACCATATGGAGAGGCTCTCCATATTTCAGCTAACTGGAGTTCTTTATGCAGCTATAAATAGATTAACCTTCAAGTCTAATAATCCATTGTGGGGGCTTTTTAAACAAAAGTGAGATATTTGAAAACATAGGTTGCTTTTTATCTGTTATTGTTGGAGTTCCCACTTACAATCACAGTGGAAACACCTTATTCCCAAGTTCCCTGGATGATATGAATTCCCAGCTGGTACTGCAGCAGACTGCTGGAGACCTCTCCTTCCAAGGCATATGGTGCTGACTAGACCTTATGAAGCCAATGAAAACAATTATTCAATTTACTATGAGTGCAAGTGATCCCTAAGCCCTTAATTATTCCCTGTACTTGTCCTGTTTAATTCCCATTCATCACTCTGAGTTCTTGGAGAGTTTGTCTTTAAGCCTGTCCCGAAAACTCCCATGGCTCATGGACATTTTAGGACTCCTGGTGCAGGGTGGGTGCCAGGGCCACGCCCAGCAAAGCCATCCATTCCCATCTCTCAGCACTTGCAGATTGCTCTGAAAATTTTTATACCCTGTATCCATTTTCTTTGAACCACTACCAGAAAAACTGCTTCATCTCCAGGACAATATTGCAAAAGAAGAAGGAAACTGTAAAACCTGATGTCCCCCAGCAGCATGATGAACAGCAATTTATATAATGTGATTTGTTCCTGTACCTTTGCTAAAATGTTGCCAGAACTGAGTAGTCAGAAATTGGCTAAGCAGAATAGAATGCGATGAAAGTCCAGAGTCAAGTGTGGCTTATTTATCTCTGTGTCTCCAAGCTAATGCTGAAGAGAAGTTAAATTTAAATAAATTTATTCTAAGTGTAACCAAACTGCTGTAAATAACATACCACTTGATATGCAGGAATATGCACTACATATTGGGGGACATAAAACACACTAAGTGCTGTACCAACCTAGTTTATTTTACTGCAATAGGCTCCTACATCTCGTGTCCCACTCTCAAGGCAAAATTGTATTAATATTATCAGGTCCAATGCCAAGCCAAGGACAGGGATCAAGAAACCTGAGAGTGTTTGGTTCTCAGCTGCGCTGCTGGTGCTGCGGGACCCCCACATTCCGAGTGCTGCAGCTGAGCAAGGTGAAACGTCCCAAGGTACCAGCAGCCGGCTCCTCGCCCCCACACTCACAGGCAGAGACAACAGTTAGCCACAGGCACAATCTGGGTGTGCTCACAGGGCTGATGTGACTGAGCACATTATCCAGCATGATTGGTTCATTCAGTCTGAGCTGACAAAGTGAGATGCCAGCACGTCTAGCCTGGCTCCAAGTGACAGGACATTATGTCAAGCAGTGGGAGGACCTCGTGTTGGTGATGGAAGTTGCAAAAAATTCAGAAATCCAGGTCTAGGGAAAATCCTGATTTCTTTACAATCCACCCAGTGAAAAATGTCTACAAACTCCAGGAGAGCTTCCTTCCCCAAAAAACTTCCCTCTAAAATATCTATACAGTGAGGGAAACTTTCAAACAAGCATGCAGTATTTTCCTGGAAGCATTATCAAAGCTAATTACATATATATTTCATTAGTTAATTAAAAACGGAAAAAAAAAAAGCAGGGTGAAACTTTGTGACTGCTGTAGTAGAGGCAAATGTTACCACAATTCTTATTTAGCACCAGTCTTCCAAATCATCACTGGGTGCCATGCAAGTGGATGGGCAGCACCAACAAGAGATGGAGTTCCTTGCCTAAAGCCATGAGAGAAAACAGCAAAACAGAGATAGCCCACAGGCGTGTTGGAATCAAACACTAACAGAATGACCATATTTTAAGAACTGTAAATGAGCATTGTAATGTATATTAGCAGGATAATCACTCTAAATATCTGGCTATATGGGCAGGGAAGAAGTCATAAATGGACCTTGCTGCTTTGCTTTGACCCTGCCAAGATGCTCCCCACCCCCCTGGTGAGGGGCAGAAACCATCTCATGGCATCTGCTGAGATACCACTTAGGGAAATGTTCCCCATCAACCCAATTAAAAAGAAAAAATCAAAAATTACAGTTACGAAACTGTGGGCTCCATGAAAAAGTCAGTCTGATTTAAAATATACCAATCTTTGATGGTTTAGACTAGTTTTACTAGCTGAGCTTTTTTTTTAAACATTATAGCTGGCATGCTTCAAAGTGGGGAATACCAAATGAATCGTTGCTGCAAATTGTTTACCATGACAGTCCACAGTTTAATATTCCAGCTGTGAGTGATAGCAAGCTTCTATCCCTTAGTGAGCAGCTTGGCGGCTTTTTTCAATTAATCTGAATTTTTCATCTGCAGGTACTTTTGATTCACACAATGGGTAGAGAGATGACAGTTCAGGAGTGCACACATTCCCTGAAGCCATCACAAGTGAGCTCCAGAGCAGGACTGTTGGTAAGCCATGCATAATTCAGTACATTTCCTAGAGCAGCTATCGCTTTGCCAAAGAAGTGCAACTGACTTGTGCTCACAAGAGACAGTTTCTTAGCATCAGCCTTTTTCTTTTCAATATTCTTGCATCTTTCTTTCAGGTTTAAGCTTTTTTAAACGACACTTTTTTAAACTAAATGTTAGACATTTTTAGAACATGCTTCCAAACTATTCTTTGGAAGGCATACAGAGACCATGACGCTACCTCTTATTCTTCTTTCCCACACAGCTTGACAGTGTACAGGCCTGTTCTGTATCTAAATTTACAAGCTGTGACAAGTGATAAATATCCTAATTCTAAAACGCTATTGTGTACCTCTGAGACAATTAAAATTCCTTAGATACCTAGATGCAGTACATAATGCAGTTAGTCAACATTAGAACATGTCAGAGAAAGAATATTTTATCCCAGGACACATCCAAGCATCTAAAAATAGGCCTTCAGTTTAAATTAAAGTATTGTAATAACATTCATTGGGAAATCCCCTTTCCTCAGATTATAAAAGTAATAATAATTCGTAGATTGTCTCATGTGCAGTAAGAATTGAGCAGAAGAGTTTATAAAAAGCATCAAATAAATTATATATCCCTTTCTAAGGAGAAAACTCTGGTTAAAAGTGATGCATTTTTAATTCTCTTGTTTGAACCCCAAAAATCATACCATACACTTGAGGGCACAGACTGAACTCCAGCCCACACTATTCAATACAGTTTAGCAGAAGAGGAAGACAACACAAGGGTTTCCCAGGTTTGGCCATAGATGCTGCGAACGGGACGTGCCATTTTATTCAAAACTCAGCATTTTCACTCAGTTTTGCACAGTTTCTCTGGAGGTTGTGCATACATTCCCAGCAATGGCTGGCAGGAGCACAGGGTAACTGCAATGTGTGACAGACAGGAAGTTAACCGCTGACTAAACTTCAGTATTACACTGTCAGGGCACCAGAACTGCACACTGTTGCTGAGATGCATGGCAGTGGTAGGAGACAACTCACTCCTTCATTTACTGTATTGCTTCTCTGCTTTTAGTGGTGAGGTAGAAGGGTGTCTCCTGACTCTTCCCTGCCAATTAGAAGATATTTTCTTTCTTTGAGGTAGTTTAATTAAGGACTTTAATGGAATTCATCTTCTTTGGGAGGCTTAATTTAAAGAAGAAAACAAATAGAAAAGACTGGTGTCATGTTCAGCTGGCAAAAGGTTTGTGACATACCAAAACTAACTGATCTGGTCTTGTTTTGTGTCACCAAGGTCCACTGTGCAGCATTAGTGTTGCTAGAAGTTGCTGCTGGCATCAGTCCACCAGCTGGCCAGTGTATGCACCATCTCCACTGCATTCTGGTTAGCAGTTTTAACCTTTTTACCTAGAAACACACACTCCTCAATGCCTAATGGCCCAATCCAGGTAGTGTGCGCTAAAATAACAGAGTTCCCTTATGATTGCTTGATGAATCAGCACACGGTGAGTGATGTGCCCCATTCTGAGACAAACCCCACTGATGCACAATCTGATGTTGAGGTTTATATGGGACACTGCCAGCTCTTCCAACGAGGCCCAGTCCCATCTCTGCATGAGAGCACTTTGTTCTCTCATCCTACATGTTCATATTTCTGCATAAGTATTTCTGACTGTGTAGCCTTCTGTGGAAGTACCTGATAGCAACTTACACTGTGTCAAGATAGATGAGCAGATCATGAAGTTGGGAAGAACATAAATTAAAGATTTACACCATGTAGCCCAGCTTAATTGACTCCTTGCCATAGAAACAGAGAGTCAAAGGCTTGTTTGTAAACCACAGAAATGGCAGCACTTTTCTCCTCCAACCACACCAATTCCACAGGTAGGCCCTTAAATGGGAAGCGTATTACCATTTCTTGGGCTCATCTCCCAAGAGACTGAGCATCTGCTACTGCTGATGGTGGTATCACTGATGTCTCGTGTGCCAACAGCCCACAGTTTCTCATAACTCCTACCCTGGAGGAAAATACTGTACAATTTTTCCTGTTTTATCCAGCTTAGTGTTCTTGGTTGGAGGGTCTCAGTCTGTCATTTTTCTGCCAGTGGTGGTTTTACTTGTTTCAGACTTCAGTCGGCTTTTTTCTAGCATTTAAATTCACTTTGAAAATCCCAAATTGAAAGCCCGTGGTCACACACCTGTCACAAGACAAAGAACCACAACATCCTGAGCTGTTTACAGCCTCATGTCTTGTTCAGGCCTCCAGAGATTGTCAAGCAGCAAGCCAGAAGGAAGCTGTTTAAACTGCAATTTTCAAGTTCTTGGATCACAACTGAGAGGCTTGTGACAATAATGAAAGCTGCAAAAGACGCTATTCCTTCTTTTATTTCAGATATTCTTAAGAGCACCTGGAAGACTTACATAAATGACCCCAATTTTAACCTGTTTGGACTAGTTTAGTGTGATGGAAAAAATGTCATGAGCGATATTCCAGCCCAACCTCTACATGGAAAAAGTTTTTCCTCTAAAAATAGTGCTGCACTCTTTTGGCTGTAACACTTCTCACGCTACTAAATTAGAATTCACAAGTCTTCTGCAGGATTCCTAATGGGATCAAAGATTAGAAACATCTTTGAAGTTTGTCTTCCTTTGCTTCACTGTTAATATATACCTGCACTAATCCACCATGGTTCTCCTCAACTAATCAGTCACTCTTCCTCCCAAAAGGGACAGCTTACAAGCTTCTTCCAAATCCCCATTTGTTTGTGTTCATTATCCACACTTCATTTTGCAAGAGCATACCATTTTGTTAATTGATTTTTCATGTTCTATAAAGAGGACAGTTTTGTTTTCTGAAACCTTTTGGTCTAAATGTGATTTGCCAGTAATATTTACAGTACTTATAACTTTGGTCCTGTTTATTGCTGGTAAGGCAATTGGATTGAACCGTGTGTGACAAATTCTCAACTTTTTACTTTTGACTACAGCTGTTAATAATATGATTGCAAGGAGATCTTCTCAGTCTCACTTTTAAAATTTGGTCCTTGTTGAAAGAGATCAAAGAAACACTGAACTTCAAGCTTATTTTCTTCTTGTTTAGGAAAACAAGCTAACAGCCTCGCTGACCCTAAGCAGAAATCACACAAGGGAAAATATAATTTAAAAAATCCTTTCAAAATTTACATAACTCAAAACTGTGACACAGGTATTTTTCTTTGTCTCACTGTGGCTCAAAGTTTGCTCTTAAGTACCATATCAAACTTCTTGCATCTTTAAATTAATACTTATTTTTGGTAAAAAAAAAAGTTATCTTTGGAAGAAAGCCTATTCTCATAGAGTCTGTAATGATTTTTGTCACTGACAGGAAATGGTTCAGTCAGGCAACTGTTTGATTTACTTAAAGATTTCAAAGCCAGAATGCCTCACTGGCTTCAACTCACAGACAATACAAAATGCAGAACTGAACCAGAAGCAATATGCGGTGCTTTTTGAAGATGTAACTTTATGGAGTTGAATGCATCTAGATTACCACAGGCTTGAATTTCAGAAAGCACAAAAAGTGCAGATGTAGTCAATTAAATACTCCAGTGATGAGCCCCATAGCTAGACATCCAGAATTAACCCTTTCAAAATATTGATTTATAAACTGAAATAAAATGCATGAGAGGGACATGGTGAAGTAGAAAGTTTCTCAAAAGTCCTGCAAGGTCATACTTTGTTAGTGGGAGACTATGAAGATTTTAAATATGATTCCTTAGAAGGCAAGGGGAAAAAAAAAGAAAAAAATTAGAAAGAAAAAAGAAAAAGAGAAATAGATGAGTTCTCATTTCTTCAAAGCTTTATTCCTTAATTTTTCTCTGGGCTAAATTAAAAGATTAATCCATTTCAATGAATACCCACAGGGTTCACTTCTAAACGAGTATTTCCCCCCTCAAAAGATAGAATAGGAAGATTAGAGTATGAAAAGGAGACAATTTATAGTGAGTTTTCTGGCCTTCAGAGGGGTTTTAATTTGGATGTGACAGATACATTCCAGCTGCTCCTTGTCTTCATGTTTTCAAAAGGACATTTTAAGTGCCACTGTTCCAAGTGCTGAGTGTCCCCAGAAAGATGAGTGTTGTGCTTGTGCCTGTTACTGGCTCTGGACTGAATGAGGCTTTTCCCCAGACTATAAAATTCACACTCCACCATCCGCTCTCTCCTTCCTCATGTCTCTTTCACGTCTCTACCAGAGGGGATAACCTTTAGGATCACTGAAGACCAGATGTTTTAAAAAATGCGATATAAAGAGTGAAAAAAAAAAGAAATTATTTTAGAAATGGCTTCACTGCTTTCTTTGTATCCTTCTAATAAATTAATGAAGTTCATCATACTGCAACAGATAAAGTAGTCATGATCTCCTATTGACCAGGAAAGCACAAAATCAGCCACAGGACACCTTTAAAACAAAGAAGGGGCTGATGAAACCTCCCAGTATAGGAGCACTAAGCAGGTTGCCACATTCACCAGACTGATGATTGAAACAACATCTTCCCACAGAGTTGAAGGACAGAAAGACCTTGGGTGTCTGCAATGGGAATAATCTAATCCTGGGGCAATGCACTGCCTTCTCCAGCAAAACTGGTGTCTGGCAGCCTCGTGTGCAAGTGGTTTGAACTACTTTTTACCCTCTACAGATTAAACACTAAGAGTCACCATGACTAAATTAGGTGCACATAATCAGTCAAATAATCCTGTGTGGAAATGGGCCAGGAAAGAGGATTTGTCACTATCTATTTCTTCCTTGTCATCCTGTTACCCAATACATGCACAAACATTTGTACTCTCCCACTCCGTTTTATGGACAGGAAAGTGAGGTGGCTAATTTAAGCCACTTTTTAAAAACCAGACAGAAATAAGTGCCAAAAACTGGAACTGGAGCTGCTAGGTCTGAGCCAGGACAATTTTAGAACACAGACACAAAATCTCCCAGACCGGACTTTTTACACTAAAACCACAGATCTCATATGGCATTTTATAACAATAACAAACATGATGATTAAGCACTTGAGTTGAGCTGGCACGAGAGCTTGGCAAAATTCTTCCAACAGTTCTTTGCTCATAAAAAGCAAGCTTTGCAGAATTCAGAGTTTTGTGAATTTCTTCAGTTTTGACAAACTTCAGCTCAGCAAATTTGAAACCCCTTTAAATATTTCAGGTTGGCATCTTCACATAGAAGTAGTTTTGCATTTCCAAACTTGATCTTCTTGCCTCTACTTATTCATTACAAGGGGTGGTGAAGATCCTCCCAGTATGGAACTGCTACCCTCTGCTCAGCGTTCTGATGGGCAGGGGAAGAGATGGAGATAGCAAAGACATTATCTATTAATATCTATTAAATGTCTAACCCTATTAAAATAATACCACATCTAAAATACTATCACAGGCACGATATCTAAAACCCTCTGAAATTAATAGACAACTTATAATTCAGCACTGGCTTTTCAGTCTCTGCAAACAGAGAGTAACTTCTGTGCCCACACCTCCAAGTAATTATTTGATTTTTTTTTTCTCCTATCATTAGCAACTAGAGTATGAAAAGTAAATGCTGCTAAGTAAAGGCAGCTAAAATGTCTTACAGCCCTTGCTCTTCCTGGCTGGCATACTGCACTTTTCCAGATGCTTCACCCCACAAAGCTGAGAATCTTAATATTGTTCTATTTTAGTCCTATTCACAGTGAAATGATGGCATAAAGTGATTCTCCCATCAAGGCATTAATATCAGAACAAGATCAGAAGGGAAAAAAAATTGAATTTGTCATGCAGAAAACTGAACTACTTTGCCATGTAGAAAATCACTCATAGAAATATGGTTGGAATGTATCTTCACGCGGGAAATTCTTTGTATTTCTATAATATCTATGTATTTATGAACAACTGGTATACCTGTCTGCCATGTGACAATTGTGAACATTTTGGAGGCAATTAAGCATCTATTCAAGGCTTCTGTGCTCACTTTAATTTCCTCATTTCTCCACCCACCTGAATCTGACACTTTGACATTTTTGCTTATTAGAATGGAAATTCAACATTTAGCAAGGCCAGGCAATACAAGGTCAAAAACCAGTGAGAAATATACATATTGAAGAAAGGATCATAGAGGTTTACGTCAATAAAATATGTAGTTTCATTTTTCTGTAATTTTTAACAAAACAATAGCTGTCGTGAGATACTAAAACAGGTTTTGAAATACTCATCACTATTTTCTTGTTCAGTCTCAAAATAAATTGCCTCAGCACTCAGAGCTGTGGGTAGATGCTGAATAGCATTATGTCCTTTAGTCTAGCATGTCGACAGAGAAGAATTGCTGCTAACACTATGCTATTGTTCTATTTAAAGAATCTTAAGCAACAGGGATTTCATCATCTGAGTTGGAAGATTATTTAACTGACTAGTAGACCTCATGACTATGAAGTATTTCCTGATATTATACAGACATTCTTCCATTTCCTGAACTCACAGCAGTTAGCTTACCTTAACTCATTCTAAACAATCCACCCCCCTTCCAATCCTCCACACATCAAGTTCCTGCACAGTTTTTGGCAAACTCTTTCCCCCGCGGTACTTACAGCACTTTAGAGTCTGTGCTGATGAAGTACATAAAGCTAATTATGTGAGCAGGACATTCAGCTGGTCACTCAAAATGCAGATTCAAGTAAGAGAACTCTAAGCCCCTCAAACTAGTAAAGCAGAAGGTACAGTCTCAGCATCATGTTACCTCACTGCAGAATCACAATATAACATTGGGAACCACATCCCACAACTGTGGGCCTTTGGTGGATGCCCTGAAGCTCTCATGCAAATTTTATTGGGGTAGACACAGGGAAAGCTTCCAAACAGTGTATTTAAAATTCCAAGGGAAAATATACAAAATTAAGTATTTTGTTATAGGTTTTTTAAATTGGAAGTTTTCCTTTATGTTTACTCAATTGTTTCTCTCCACTCCATATCATAGAGGTTTTAACTTTAACATGACTTTCTAGTCATTCCCTTTTTCTCATATTTTGCAGAATACATTCATACTCCTCTTAGACTGAAGTATCATAATTTTTCAATTCCAGTCAATTCATACTGTAAACAAGCAACAAGTTTTTCGACAAATCCCCTTTTTTTAAATGAAGAAGAAATAACAGGCACTTTTGAAACCTCAAAAATAGTACACCAGAGCTGGGGATAAAATTGAATTTTTCAGGTAATCTTGAACAAAAATACTCGTGGACAAACCTATCTGTGGCACAGAACAAATCTGTGGAGTACTGATAGCAGGACCTGGAGCTGAACCTAAGCCTGGGCTTTCCCAGATGTCCCATAGGTGTCTGGCCACATGGCTTTGCCCAAGGAGAAAACCTCACCAGGGCCTCGCTGCACTATGGTATCAAGCTCCCTGATGTGGGAAACCATGGGATGAGAGGTGTGGAAGTGGCAGAGGGAGCTGCAGGCTCCACACTGAGTGGAGAGGAACATTAGCAGCAATGAAACATGGACACACCACACACGCCCACCTCAACTGGTACAGTGACCTCTCACTGCCTCCCCTTCTCTGAGTTGTTTGATTCAACCACAACTGCCCTTGTCCTCCATATAGAATGAAAATCTCACCACCTTGAACCGTTTAACGGTTTCATTTTGAGCAGGACAGCCAGTGGTGACCTCCCCTGATCCACCCTAGAACCCAGCTTCGAAATGGAGTGGCCTTTGGCTCCTGACATTGCACTCCACCTTCTTCAGCAAGGTGAGAAGCTGTCCAGTGTGCCACCATCATCATGAATGAGCTGCATAGATCCTGGCCTCCCTGTTTGCAAACTGCAAGTTACACATAGGCACTAAGAAGTGGATTTTAAATGGCCAAAACAGAGTAGTGACCCTAGCTTGCAGGTCAGTTCCCTGCCACAGAAGCTGGGGAGATGCTGAGCAGCATGGATACCATAGCTGCCCCTTCAGTCTCAACACAAAACTGGGCAGGCTTTCACAGGAGCAGAGCCCGTTACGACTGATCCTGATTAGCAGCTGGTGGCACGACGGTCACAGTTGGCATGTCATTGGCAAACAGCAGCCTGGCTTATACCCACAGTCCTGGGATGGAACTCTAGGAAAGACCCAAGGACAAACAGACTAGTGCTGAGCAGTCTGTCCTGTCTCACCATGGGAAAACAGCACAGTTCCACTGCTTCAAATCCATGTAATTGTGTCAATTGGAATATGCGAGGTACCGCCAGAAGCCAACCAAGAAGCACAGCACAGGCTCCGTGCACATCCAGGCTTACTGCTTTCAGATGGGTCACAGGAAGGGGACAAATCTGATGAAGAACAAAGCTGCCACATTGCAGCTCCATTAACAGACTTCCCCTCAACACAAACATCACGTCTCCTTACTCCAAACAAATGGGGTTTTACTCCCTAGACAGAGACACTAGCTGGGACTTCTGAAAAGAAACGTGTTTAGGCAGAATTAGCACCACAAGACATCTGGCAGAGGAGAAAACAGGATCTCATCAGGGACCCTTAAAGAATCACTGTTTACCCTAAAACACTCTGTTCCTAAAATAAACCAGTGTTTTCCTCTCACCTAGCCATAGTCATTGGCTTTTTAGTAACCTACAATATGTCATGATTTTGAAATGAGACCTTTGATTTACAACAGTAGCAGCTTTTCTATTTATAAAAATTGCACACTTGTAAGATGTTACCAACTACTTTTGTCTCCCTGACACTGAGATGCTGCTTAAATAGAAAATTGTGTTATGTATGTTTGAAGACTTCTAAAGCTAGATAATTTTGTATTTTCTACCCTACTGAGCTAGGAAATTAACAGTGAAACTTTTTCTTGCCCTCTAGGAAATCAGACTTAGTCAAAGACATGATCTCAGGTAGTAGCTACAGAATCAGCTATTTATTTAATTTAAATAAAACCGTTCTTCCAGCAGACAGTGAAGGGAAGAAATAATATGTCATGCTAAGATTCCTGAGCCAGTACCTCTCCCCTACATCCTTTCTCTGCATGTTGAAGGGCACTGCTGCTCTGTGTTAAATAAGCTGTGGTAGAATGGAAAGCAACTAATTTGTGCTCCCTGGGTGCTGGGCAAGTAATTTAACTCTTGCTGGCACATAGACTATAAATAGTAAAAGATGGTAGAGTTTCATACAGATAACATTCCCATGAAAGCAAATAAATTAATAGTAAGGAAACATTTTTTCTTCCTACCTATCTGCCCCATGAACAGGAGTCATGTTGCCTTTAATCCAAAGCGAGCAGGTGATGTTAGGTGTCACCTTGTGTGATGACTTACCAAGGGCTGGCACCCTAAACACCAGATGTGCCCTCACCTGCTTGGCAACACACCTTCTCCTTCCCTCACTCTTGTCCAGGAGGGAAGACTATCCATTTGGAACTAAAGAAAAGTAAAAGACTTCTGGGCTGGACAGCTGTGCATGCCACAGGAGCCATGTGAGAGAGATGACCCTCGTGAGGGGCTCATTCTCTTGCCCTCACGTGGAGGTGAAACTAGACAACAGCTTCTACGAATTATCTAACTTGGCAGCAAGAGCAAAGCTACAGGTGCTGTTTTTCATCAGGTGATGGGCTGAGCTCATCTCTACATGAATTTGTACAAGCAGAACACTTCCCCTGGGTAATTTTCATACCCATCAAAACTGATCTTGTAATATGCATAAGCTGGTCACAACATCCTGATCCCAACACTAAAAAGCACTGCCATCTTCAGCTGAGTCAGCTGAAACCAAATGCTTCCAAATCCTTCCTGTGACTGGAATTTGGTTTCCATTAAGTTTTTATGGACTTAATGTACAAAGATAATATAAATATACACCAGAACATATAAATGAAATCCACTTCTTTTAAGAGAACTAAAGAATCAGATGTAACTTTCCATGCCTGAGATTACTAATGCTTATTCCACAGTTTTTTTAATAGATATCAATTGATTCAAATTCAGCAGCTTGGAGTACTTTGCTTTTAGATTTGTATGAACCTGTATACATCCAGTGTGTTCAAGGATAGTGCTGTACTTATAGATGTAATTTTTTTCAGATTCCCAACTGAAATTGCTAAACAACAATATTACTTGCAGAGATGTAGTTTGGATCTAATCTGTAAGGTAATTCTGTCCTTAACACAGGTTTTACGTAGCTAAAGACTAAAAGATTACAACACCAGATAAAACAAAAAGTTTTCCAAAGGCATAAATGTAGGGTAAAAGCACAAAGCAAAAGAGGTTGACTAACCTTAAAGTAAAGTTTGTCAGGAAATAGCCAAAAATGAGCTATCAGTCCAACAGTAAAACAAGGTACAAGCATGTTTGGGGGCATTGGAAAAGTTAAAAGTCCCTGCTGACATTATACTTATGCATTTCAATCACCTCATGTAAAGAAAAAAGGGAAAAAAGGTTTGGAACTATACTAATTGTATTTATTTTAATTAATTTCAAATTAATACAAACAGTGAAAGATTTAGGAGCCTGCAGCATCTTGTCTCCTCTGCTGCTTCATATCACCTGGTGGCCCTGGCTGCGTCCCTCCTGGGCTGATACCACTTGCTTTGATATTGACACAGATCAGGCTCAATCCAGTCTTCAAAGAAAAATGGGCATGAAAATCCCTCAATCTCCCTTTCCACTCTGAGCCCAGGGCATGAGCACATTTCCCAAGGACTGCACAACACAGTGGGTATTATCTCGTACTTAATAAAATTAACAGCCTTTAAAGAAAATAGGATTTGGAATGACATTTCTGCCACGGGGTCATTCAAAGTCTGGTAGATGTACTACGATATCAGTCCCAATTTCTTTCATATCACCGGCATTATTTGCTCAATTTTCTAAACTAAGTTTAATACACTGAACATTAAGAAGCAGAAGAAAAGTAGATGAGAAAGACTATATCTCTTATTTTAGATAATAGTTGTCCTGTTCTGTATTGGCTGCCATTTATTTACCAAACACAGTTCACTCTGTTTATTTACAATTTCAGCTTGTAAGAAGGGATGTTCCAGGTAAAAACAAAATACAAGAAAGAATGCTTCAGGTTCACTCTTAATGGGATTTTCTTTGTAGCAGGGAAAACAACTCCTTCACATTCAGCCCCTACTCACCTGTTATTATTATTAGTTTAAATAGTTGATGGAATTTAATGATTCTTTATTAATATTTAATAGTTACTATTAATATTTAAAAGAAATTTCACTGGGCAATCAAGATACCAAACCGAAGTCAGTGGCACAGAAGAGATTAGCAACTACTGCACAGATTTCAGTAGTCCTAAATTAGACCAAAACTCCAGTCTGGACAGTCCCGGAACACACCTGTTTAATATCCCTCCAGAAAGAAGGGCGCTTTTGGAACTTACGGTTGGCTGTCCTGCTCTGGTCACTCTGAGCGCTGTCATTTGACTGGTTGCTGGAGACAGAGGACACACTTGAGCTCCTGACAAAACCAAACGCAGCCAGCTTAGCTGCTGGCAACCGCGAGTAACCAGGGGGACGAAGTCCAGATGGGCAGGGCTTGGGGAGGTTTGATTTTGAAGCACTTGGACATGATCCTTTCTTAAGATCAACTGAAAGAAGGAAAAAGAAAGAAATTTTTGTTAAACAAACTAAACTGGGAGACACTGACCATTATCTGTATCTCCCAGGTACATAAAGGAAGTATTAAGACTGAATACAAGTTTTTACAAACTGCAGTGACATCTTATTCTTTGCTGCATTGAAAAGACATTTGGTGGAAAAACTACAGGTCACAATCATTTCTAAAAGGGGAAATAGGCCAAGTACCCATGAGGCATAACTCAAACTTCCATCAAAGTAACAGAGTTCAACACTGCTGTGAATTTCTTTTAATGTTACCTTCTTCAATGCTGTTTCACTTTCTAATTTTACATTTATTTTATGCCAATTTAGAAAAAGTCGCAGAGACAAACACTCTACGCATAACCTCCAATTTTGGGAAGTATTGTAGACCAGCAACAATTCTCTTCAAGGACACAGGACTTCTTTGTATTTCATCAAAGAAGACACTTCTTTGAAGTTTTTCTTTCAAATTCCACTAAATAATTTCCCTTTACTTGCACCAAGCCTGGGAACAAGGACACGATCTGTAAAGTCCTACTTTTTTAACATACCACTGGCCTTTTCCACTGGTGGACTTCTCCTTGCTAACCCATCAGCCCACGTGAGTGACATCCACCAAGTCTCAGACCATGGCCAGTAGCAGGTTTATAACACCTGAAGTCAGGCCACAACAGCAGTTCAGCTGTGATGTCTGCTCGTGGTTATTAAGCACTCATCTGTCGGCAGCTTTTGTCCTAACCCATGTTCTGCTGCTCTTGCTCAGGCAAGCTTTTCTAGGCAAAAACAGAACACAGATTCACAAATGTTCCTCTTTTCTTCACAGGCCAAAGGTCCATGATCATGGCAGTCTTGCCTTCAAGGTCCAGGACCAAAGATTAACATTTGCTTTTGGTTGGAAGGTCTGGATACCAAGTGATTCCAGACCTCACGTGTACATGAATTTGGACAGAGCTTTTCATCCGATATTTGAGAATACCAGATTCCTGTTCCTTGTGGAACATTGTGTGAACATTTTTCCTGTGCAGCAAAAATACATATTTTTAAAAAAAATATTAACAACAATCTCCAAAAACTAATGCTAAAGTGTTTAATCAGGACCAGTGGGATAAGAGACAAGGCAGCATTAAAAACTACCAACATATTCTGCCTGAAAAGGTCACGAAATCACCCTTTTTCCGTCCTTATTCAGTGAACACTATTTGTGCACCAGCCTGACACAAACTTCAAAGGAAGAAGTGAACATTCATAATATAAAGAAAAATACAAATTAACTGCACAGTAAGAATATGGTCATATTATTACAGTATTTAATTCTTTTGTAAACTATGTGGGTCACAGCCTTATTAATTTTAATGAAGCATTTTACTTTGAGAAGACTTTAGAGAAAACAAGACTAACTCCTTTGAGCAGAAAAACGTTACAGGGATTTTGAAAGATGTTTGTGTACCTCATCACAATACTAATGCTAAGCTTTGTTTAACGTAACTAAGCCTTTCCTTTTGAAATAAAAATATGTGTAACACCAAGCTTAAAAGAGTTTTGTTCTCCTATAAGACACATTCCTCTAAAGACATTAAATTGCTCCTTGCTCAACGAATAAAACAATTTATGTACTCTAGGATCTTAAAAATGCCTTTCTGTACCCACTTTTCCCAGGTTGAGCCCTTTATCAAGACTCAAGGAGATGGATGTCTAACTGCAGCACCTTTGCCAGCCCAGAGGAGTACATGCTGTGCAGAGTAACCCAAATGAAAATAACAAATACCTATAGCCAGTAATAAAAGACTGCTAAAATCCCCATTCACTTTTCTGGCACCAACAGGGGCAGTTTTGGACTATGATCCCGAATCTGGCTTCATTTGGATATTGTGAAGAGGGGCTCAGACGTAGCCATGGGTTCCAGGTGCAAGTGAGGGGCAGAGGAGGCACATCAGCCCAGAGAAGAGATAAGCAGTGCTGGTCACCATCGGTTTATTGCCAGGTTTGTGCAGCATTGCTTTGACAGTGGTCTACTACAGCTGATTTATCACTATCTGCAGAGCTCCAAGACTTCTTCCAAAGCCAAGACTTCTTCCCTACCCACTGCAAAATACTCCATGTGCTGCATCAGTGACAGGAGCAAGCCCAGGCACCCTCCAGATCGGAAGCCAAGCCAAGTGCTCGTGGTAAGCACCTGCAGGTGCAAGGAACCTGTCCAGGTCAGGGAGGTAGGGAGAAGGTATTGGGATGTCTCTCGTGGTTTTACAGGTTTCCAAAAAATGCACCCGGACTACATAAGCTGAGAGTCCTTTTTCTTAAGAATTTCTGGAAATTGAAGTGGAGAGAGAGAGAGATATTTCCATTTTACAGCGACAAACCGTAAATATCACAGACTTCCTGCAACAAAATAGGGGAAATTCCACTGAGGCAGTGGGATAAAGTTAGAAGTGGCTTTATTCAAAAAGCATTGCAAATGTGCTTGGCTTGGGGCAGTGCAGTTCACCTGGGACTCCCAGGTCCCCCAGCTCAGCCACAGGGATACCCACACACAGTCCCAGACTGACTGTTCTCTGCAGTCTGTGACTCACCAAGCACCATGAGTGCCACTGAAGAAGAATAATTTCTTTAAAACCAAAGGAATTTTGGTGACAAACTGCCTGGCCATCTTTACCTTTTCTTCAAAGTCATTCTTCCAGACTTGGGCAGAGGACTCAGTAGTTTTTTTCTCACACTTTTATGTGTGTTTCTAGTTTATGACTTCAAATTCCCCCTGAACTAACAATATTTTGCATCTTGAACTCATCATCATCATCCTTAAATTATTTTTCACTTCTCTTCTTTGTAATCCAGTTCTTCTGTACCATGAGGGCCTAGGGGCAGGACATTATCCTCATTAGGGATGCATTCAAATCCTTAAGCTAAGTAATTTTGTGTCTTCTTTCTCATTAAAATACATGAGACATCAGCCTATTGTATGCATTTTGTGTTCTAAATATCATAAAGTTTTCTCATGCATGTTTTTTGCTTTATTTCTGTTTCTTAGAAGTATAGAAGTACTCCTGCAAACAAGGTCTGGGAGTTCAAAACAAAAGTTATTTTAATGAGAAACTTTTATTTTAACAAAAATCTGCCAAAATAAGCTTAAAAATCTTTCCAGTTGTCTCACTGCCTGAAGCTAATTATAGAATTAAGTATTGTCTGTATACACACAAGTGATTTTCTATGACACTTCAAGCTGTTCCCATCCAGAAACATAAAAACATTTTGAGGTAGGGACTGATTGACACAAACTAGGTGTGCCTGGGGAGGCTTAATAAAAGTCTGAACTTCACTTCTTATGCATCCCCACTACACAAGAATTACATCTTCATGCACGAGTAAGAAGCGACTTTCATGTAACTTCTCTGTGAAATTTGAAATATGTTTTAGCTGAAACGAATGAAAAATTAAAGAAATAAGTTATACAGCTATGTTCTTATGAAAAAATGTAGCAGTTCAAGACTTTAAACCTCCATAATTCAGGGATCCTTTGCAAGTCTTTATTATCTGGTGGTAGGGATTTGGGGTTTTCTTTGCTTTCTGTTTTTTTTCTGGTTTGTTTTTTTTTTTTTTTTTTAAATTCTACCAGCATTTATGTTAAAACTTTAAGCATTACATGTCATTTTCTCTCACTTTCTGATGTTCCAAACATCACTATTCTCATTTCATACTGGGGAATCTGGAGCAAAGAACTTACTTCCAATGACACTGCATCAGTCAGAGGTAATACCAGCTGAGTTAACCTAGCTCAGAGTTAACCCAAACAATGATATCTTTGCAGATTAAAGACAAATCACACAAGTGAGAAACCTATTCTGTTGCCTCTACATTTGTAGTTTCCCTGTCTAGACACAACAACTTTTCTCCAAACAAGAAGTGAGGAAAGGGGCTTTAAAATAGGGCTTTAAAACAGAGGCTTTAATGATTTTCACCTAAACAGCAGTGAGTAGGTTGTGCCCAGCTGCCCTGATGGTCTCTCATTCAAATACTGTCAAGCTTGGGACAGCTCAGTTCCAAAGGCCAAACAGTTGTCACTGCTGAACATTGATTAATTTCTGATGGGTTGGTCCATCATGATATGGTCGTAAATGCTCATCTCCTCAGGATTCAGATTTAGAAGCACCAAAAAACTACTCTGTGCCTTCCGAGCTCCCAGGGAAACCAAGACTGGTTAGCACATTCTCAACACCCCAAGAACTTGTCATCTCACAATTCATTCTAGCTGCAAATGTCCATGTTCACTTGGCAGCTAATGTGAAAAGCACGGCATCCCTCAAAAACTTGCAGCACAGAAATCATCCATGCATGAGTCTCACTCATTGCATTTTCCACTGAGAGCCTGGAGCAGCCAGAACACTTCTCTGCACTACAGCTGCATCTCATCTGCCCAGCTGCTGCTCCTTGGCTGCTCAGAAGGGCTGTGGATGTCCAGCCAGAGACAATGCTCAGCTCTCACCAGGAAGGAGGCAGGGTGGGAAGTATTTGCCTGCTCCCACACCCAGATTGCTCCACAGACTGTTCCTATGAATGACAGCTTGCTACAGCCGTCATACAGACAGCCCTTCTTCTGTGATGGGGTTTGCTTCCTTGAAGATGCAGTAATTGGAGCAGAGAAATGGCAGATGGCTGTGTCTCAAGGAAGATGACAATGTCCTTAAAAAACTCAAGAGGAAGTGTGTGCAACCCTTTGAAACCTAATTTTTCTTTCTTATAAAATACAGTCAGATTGCTCTCTCAAAGGAAACAGAGTGCCAACTGAAAAATGTGTAGATTAGTGGAGGACAGAGAATATTTTTCTCCCTGAACTGTTCCCTTGTCCCATCTTTCCTCAAACAGTTAAGAAGCTTGCCAGTTCAAATCCAAGTACCTCAGACTACAAGTACAGACAGAGCTGGAGTAGCAACAAGGCACCATTTCAGGGAGGAAACTCAAAATCTCTGTTCTATCATCAAATCTAATTTACATTTTCAATTAATAGGTCATGATTAGGTTGTCTGTTCTTGAGAATAAACATGAAAAGAAAGCTTTCCTGCTAGGAGAAAGCTGTAGACATATTGTGGCATTCAAGATGAAATACATTATACATATGCAAAGACACAAATAAATATATCTGTCTGTCCAAGTAATGAGAAATATTGATGTCCTGATTTATGGGTAAATTATATCTTTAATGAAAGTTGATTTGCTTAGAAATGAGAGGAGCAGCCAGACCCTTGGGACTGACAAGTTTAATACACAGAGAGGTGATAAGGAAGTAACATTTCATTAACTCACTCTTTGAGAAAAAAATACCCTAAACACTACTGAAAAATGTAGAATTAAGTTAAATTAATGAGCATAATTAAAGTGAAATTTTAATGATGAGATCTCTGTTATACTTTCCAAAATCAGACATTAATTCCACCAAAATAATCGGCTAATGAATGCAAATCCTAACACACTTGCTTCAAGAAGTCTTTCAACCAAGGAAAACAATATTTTACATGCTATAGACACAGTATCCTTCAATGTCTGTTTTGAATTATAAGTTTCCCATAGAAAAAGCAGAGTCTATTTACATAAAATAAACAAATATTAAGCTTTCAGAGAGTCTATGGCACCTATAAGTATATCATAATTCAATGACTTCCTACTTTGCCTACTTTGCAGAATGCTTTTTCTTATAGTCGGGCTGCTTGTCTGACCCACTTGAGACAAAGAACCACCAAAGAAAGGAGCAGCACTGCTTAATAAGGAATTTGCACCCAATGCCACCACATGTCCTATATCCTACTGATGAAGAAGCACCACTGATCCAACCACACTTTAAGCATCACACTTGGAGATCACACTTGAGGGAACACTCATCATTATTTTACTTTCTACTTGGCATAACGTAAAACTAACAAAACCCTTAATGTACTTATAATACTTGCAGTCCATCACAGCAGTTAAGGGATTTAATTATCAATTACTTCAGAGCCAGTGTTATGAGGATTAGTATTATACATGGGCCAAACCACTCAGCTTATCAGTGCTGCTTAACCAGCCTGCTGCATTATGAGTGGTATGGCAAAAGGGAATAAAATCCTCATTACGAGGCACTGCTGCTGTCCTCGATACTGTGCCACAGCGATTTCAGCTTAAAAGCCTCTGCAGTACCCCACACTTTGTCACGGGATAGCAACTGGCTAGATCCTTCTGTTTCCATTACCTCAGGGCAGGACTGATATAACTAGGATTGGAAACTGGATTAAAAGCTCAGGATCAAGCTGCAAGAGATGCTGATTAGCAATCTTGAAGGCAGGCCTGGTATCCTTGAGAGAAAAATACCCCTTAGTCCCCTTAGCTGCTTTTGCTGAAGTTACCCGAGCTCTCACACCACACAACACCCGTGAGCAAGCCTTACTGGCTCTGCATCCCAGATGCTGACCACGTGTTCATGCATGTCCTTTGCTCATGTTTGCAAATATGACTCTATCAAAGCTGTGTTTAATCCTGTTTTTCAAATAGTGCAGCAGAACCAATGATGCAGATCAAATACACTGCAAATAATACTACAGCTAACAGCCAAATTAAGGGAAAGTGGTCGAAAATGGTGTTGGGTACCTTAACACAGATGGCTAAAAGGTGCCTGGCCCTACTATGAGCCCCTCTAATTAACAGCCCAACAACTCTGGCATGCCAGGGGTTGCTGTCCCACCCATCCCCTCCATGGCAACCAGCAACCCATGTCTGGTCTGCATGTGTACTCTGCTGTGGATACAGGCGCAGGAATCAATTTGGAAATAAAATACCAAAAGTAAATGAATATAAAGAAATCAACATAAGATATTAGAAGTACATGAAAGATAAGTAAGGGGAGGTGTTGAACCCAAAGAGAGCAATGAAAAGTACTTTGCCACAGAATAAGGTGTTGCAGAAAAATTAAACACATTCTTCATCCTCCAAGAAAAACGGAAGGTGAGATGCTAAAAGTGAAAACAATGTGTCCTGGGGTGGACAGTGAAAAACTAGAGACATTAGCAACCTCTCCAGAACAATTCTTGTGTAATTTAAAATCCATAAAAACAGTCAGAGCCCACAGACCAGATGAGACACACTTTGGGGTGACAGACAGATTATTGGACTATGATGAGTTATCTTTAATACCCTTTTTGAAACAGAGAGATGTCCATAGACTAGAGAGAAATGAGCAAAATAACAGCTGTAGGAAGGAAATTATGGAGAACTATGAATTAAATTTGAACTCCAAAGAAGACAAGGTCCAAAAAATAATCAGTGATAAAACAATAAATATTTTTTAAACATTTTAAAAATAATGAAAAAACTTTTGAGAAATAAGAAAACATTAAGAAATACCACTTTAGTGGACTAGAATCACAGCAACAGCTAGTGCAATTTACTTATGCATACTTCTACACATCAGCATTTTTAAAGGTAGTATTACAGACAAAAAACCAGGACTGATAAGCTGATCCTGTTTAGATTTTAGAATGTCACATAACATAGGAAGACAGTAAATTAGTACATGCAAGACAAGCTCCTATAAGGATTAAAAGTGGCTAAGGAAAAGTCATGTCTGCTAGCATCAATGATGCAGGATAACGTGGATAATGGATGGGTGATGGATGAATAAAAATGAAGGCAATGTGCATTTCTGAGGCTCAGAAAATGGCATTTATTTGGTAACAAGTCCTGTTTGCATTTTCTCTCATATCTATCTCCCAAACTGGTTCCTGTTACACAAGGGTTTACCCTACTCATATCCTGAACTCACAGCCTCTTGCAGTTTCATTTAAATGGAAATTATGATCCAATTACTCTCTGCACCTGTATTCCCATGTTCAGTGCTGACTAAATTCAAGTCACAGGGCTGAAATGGTATTTGCTACCCAGCCTGCACTCTTGGGTTGTCTCAGAACTCACATACAGCTGAATTTGGTCAGCTTCTGCTAATGGCATCAGTGCAGATAAACTCCAGATGCAGGGTCAGATAGAAAAGGATAATGGCAAGAGGCACTTTGTTACAGAGAACCTTGATTTTCTGATAAACCCCAAATCCTGTCAACCTGTATTAGAGACTGAGACTGTCCTCTCAGGGTAAAGTCAAGATGCTCTGGTGCATTTCCATTCTAAAGTTTTCTAAATTTCTCCTGCCTCTTAGTATGGAGAAATGGATGCTGGGGAAAGATGGTAATATTTTTCAAATATCTGCAAAGAGGAAAAAACCCCAAAACCACTCCAGATGAAAGAGGAAGCAAATTGTAACAAAGAGGATCAGGCAAAACACTAGGGAACACTTTTAACTCAAAACAAGGTAATGCATAGGAGCAGTCAGAGGCTGCTTTCAGAGGCTCCAAGATCTCATATTGAAGGTTTTTATAAATAGTTTTTTGTGAACAGGTTAAATAAGCATACATAGAAGGAATCACATCCTGGGGCAAGAGGAGGGATAATATGACCTTAAGTCATTAATTAACTTTAGCCCTTATGATTATTTTAAAAAATCTCTGCAGACTCCTAGGCTGTTCAACAGCTGCTACATTTCACTCTGGCAATAGCTGATTTTCAGTTGTCTCTAAACTTGCCCCTGTTTAAATGTGCATTGTTGAAACCTCCACACTTTTCCAGGCTGCCAAGGAGTGTCCTGTCTCTGTCTCGTGGCGTTGTACACTTCTCCTTCCAGCTCTTCTTGTGCTCTTCCTTCCCCTGTAATTCTGCCCAGGGTCATGCTGAGCTGGGTAGTAACTGGGAAGAAATGGGTATTAGAAGTGTTATCTCTGAAGAGGTGTATACCAGACCTTCAAAGGAGCAAGATCTCTGCTGCTTTTATTTGAACACTACTCAGGTTTTCACAGCACAACATGGTGGGGAATGTCAAATCCAGACTGAATGGTGGGGTCTTCAAGGTGGAAGAAAATGCTTCATTATCTTCCCCAGAACAAACCCAAAGATTTTTCAGGCATTTACAAGAAGGAGGAAGATAAAAAAGGGGGGAAATGAGAATTATTATTGAAAACTATTCTCTTTCTTCAGCAATGACCTGCTAAACAACCTTTGCACAAGTCCCAGACTCCCCAGACAGCCTTGCTGCAGGATAAAAAGACGCACCTCAAAGCGTGCTGTTGGAGCTTTGTATTATCAGGTCAAAATGTTGCTCACGTTGTGATTTTTCTGTCTCAAACAAAGGTATCTTATTGGTGGCTACAGTAAAGGGAAAGGAAAGAAAGTTCATACTTTACCTGACACATCGGGATGGTAGAGGCTGGGAGCACTTGTTACTTCTCCTTGCTGATGGAGACAACTCCCTGAGGATCTTTGACTGGCAATGAGAATCCTGCTCTTGGCAGACGGTAACCTGGACACTGCACCCAGTCCGAGCTGTGGCTTCAATATCATGGCAGATCGATAAAAGCTTGGGGGGACCTCATAGTGAGCGTAGGCTGGAGGGCAGAATTCATCTTTCGCAGGCCTTTCCCCAACCTACAGAGAAACCATTGGCAAAGACACCATGCAATAAATCGATAAACCCAGGCAATGTGGAGCTACAAATATAAAGGCTAAATTTCCCTCCTTGTGAATCTCATCTTAGAGCACTGCAAACTTTCAAAAACTAATGGTCTTACTATATGAATCACTCTTCAAAAATAGGTAATGCAACTACACCCAAATAAGGAATTGATACCTTCCCCGAAAGAAAATGGACAAATGGAAGACCTTCACTTAGTGAAAATGAAGGTACTGTTAAGTCACAAAAGGTTACATTATTTACAGAGGTAGATACAGCAAGAGACTGTGTAAGTGGAATTCTTATTATAAGGTATTTAAAATATTCTAACCAGGACACAGTTCTGGGAGAAACTGGTTTTAACTTAGATAGCTAAAAATAAAGCTGGCAGTGTTTTAGGTACATTATATCAGAAAAATTGTACTGCCAAAAAGTTTCTGTGAGAAAAATAAGAACCCCCAGTATGTTCTCACTCTAAAATGCACATTGTAACCAGTACCACTCTAGTTCCTGGAACGAGATCTGGTTGTGGAGGTGAGCACACTTCTCTAACTTACGTTTTCAGAGGCCTGTTGAATATTCCAAATCAGAGCTTTAAAACCCATCTGCCCACATGAATTGGAGAAAGAAAATAATCAGATTTGCAAATGTGAAGCATTTGCTATTTATTGCAAATAGATGCTGCTTTGTTAAAATCGGTGACAAATTTCTCAGTATCTTAATGGGCATTTACTGTAAGGACTGCAGAATAAGTTCCAAGCTGGAAGTATTTCTACCAAACTGGCTCATTGCACTGAACTTGCAGTCAAGGAATGACCTGGTTCTGTGATCTGGCCCTTGCATTTTTGTGCATTCAAGTTGGGCTCTGACTCCCACCTTTCCGTGCTGCTTCGTGACTCAGGACAAGAGTGCATAGTTTTCATCTCTCACATTTGTGAGGAACTGCTTGGTCTTCTGAGCAGAGTCCAATTTCTTCACCATTTTCTTATAAAATGCAGTATCATCATAATGTAGAAAGGACCTATGAATATTTTTTCAGTCATCCCATTTAGGCCATGGGAAAAGAAAACAAAGCATAGGAAATAGGAAACCTGAACTAAATTTGTTTAAAAATTAATCAAAAAGTGCCACAGGCTACCTAGGAAGAAATGTAACTGCCAGTTAATTAACTCTGCTCTAAGTTATGATGCATATAATATGCCAAATCAATTTCTATTTAGCAATTATAAGCATTAGAATATGCACTTCAACATTGGCTATAAAAGCTTTGATCCTAGCTCCTTCAAGAGCTTTAATCCTAATTTAGCAAATCTTTAATATGCTAAGAGACAAGATTGGCCTTTAACTATGAAATATAGAATATTTGAGGCCTTTGCACAGGAACTAGAAGGGCAGATGCACCAAACATTGAGCTTTAGAGTTTTGGCCTATATTTTTTCCTCTGTTTGCAGTCCTATTTCCTGCCATTAGATCTTTCTCTTTACTTTTTTATTACACTCCTATGACCTATTTTAAGTTAGGATGCAGTTTTTCACTGTATAATATGAATGATTCTGTAGGCTTGGATTGCAGACATCTGGCTTCTTACTTTCAGCTTCTAGATATGAGATAGTTTTTCTGGATAAGCCTCAGTTATCTTCTCTCTCCCTGATAAATCTATTTCTATCAGATTACACTGTGCATACAATCATTTCATATTTAAATGAAAGTGACACACCAATGCCAAGTATTTCAGTATAAGGAAAAGAGAAAATCTCTAAATATAGAAAATATGCATTTTTTATAAACTGGCTTAGTTTATTCCAATCTTCTCTCACCTAATTTCTTTTTCTTTATTGACAGCATGCTGGGAGTAACATGGAAGGGCAACAAACATGGACACAAAACCAATCAATCTGTCTTGGGGTGATTCTGTGACAATCCTGTATTCTCCATTGCCTACTTGAAGTTTTTGTATCTTTAAACTGCAGCTGGGAGGACTCTTCACAGGGGCTCACTTGACCTTGCAGCCAGAATGTTTACAGATTTTTACCCGGCTGGAGACTTTTTTTCCTCTGCAGGTAGCAGAGGAGAGGAGGTTTGTTCTCAACCTTTGGGCTTTCAGCTGGAGAGGGACTAAGATCTGCCTCAGTGGCTTCTATTCCCTTTTGGACTGTTTTTGGCTCGTTTCTTCATCCGAGACCAGCTCACCATCTCTGGGACGCTCGGTGGGACTCTGCCCTTAGACCCAGCAGGGCCCGGCTCTGCTCAGGCCTTGGGCCTAGAAGCTGAGTGAGAGAACTATGGGAAACCCACCAATCTCCACCTCTGGGATGGGAGATGGTTTCAGTGTCCTTTTCTGCCCTGTGCTTGGGGGAGGGGGAGCTCTCTTTGTTAAATAGTCTTTTTCACTTTCATTTGAGAAATTCTTTTCCCGGACCCGTGGGAGAGCGGCTGCCGGGACCTGCTTGCCTGGCAGACGAGAGAGAGATGCCCTTTTCAGGTTGTTTCCTCCTGGATTTGTGTCCAAATCGACACATAAAACATCTTCTCAAGCTGAGAGAAGTGAGAAGGATTTAGAATAGAATCATTTAGACTGGAAAAGACCCTTAAGATAATCAAGTCTAACTGAATGCACCCAAATATCTCTCAAGAATTAGACGCTATTTTTTTGAAGATCTCAGTTTTGGAGGACATAAACTTGCTATGAAGATAAACTATTTTTTCCTTTCTATTTAACTGTGAATTCATGAAGTGTAAAATTCAACTGTTCTCAATAGAACTGTATACAATTACTGCCATTTTAAAGATCTTCAGAAATATATGGAAAAGATATGGATTAAAAAGATCCCTGTTAGCACACCTAGATTTTTGTATGAGGGACTTCTAGGGAAATTTTCTGTTGCAACCTGTCCACCATGAAGGTCAGCCCAGAGTTTTCTTCTCTGGGGCTGTCTGCTCATTCCCCACACACCCATGAATGGATTTGTTAGAACGAGCGTGAAAGTCTGCAACAAATACTTTGAGCATACAGGAATTTCCACAGGCTGGGTATTCCCAAGCAGAGCTGGCAGCATGGCCAGCAGGTACAGATGCCCAACACTTTCCTTCATGTTACTTTGTTTATAACATCATGAAACATTAATGCCTCAAGGAAGAATTTGCTTGTCAAGTGCCTGCTTCAGGCAACTCTTCGGGAAAAGAGCTGGCAACATCAGTTCAGGCAGTTCAAATAACAGGATTAAGGGGGGAAATTTTTGGTTTGACTATATATAAAACAACTCTCCTACTCCTTTTTACCTCAGCAGGCTTTTTGTTTAACAGACTTTAGTCCATCCTCTCTGGAGCACAAAGATGTCTGTGCTGAGGAACAGACCCAAAGAGGTGGTTGAATGGGGCAGGCAGAGTCTTAGTGAGGCAGGCAGGAGCGCTGGTGATGAGCAAACCTTCTTACAGACCCTCACCAGAGCAGAGCTCTTGGCAGCAGCCATAAAATAGTGAATAAAGTGGCCATTGACCACTCTTTGACAGCGCACAGACTGTACCCACTCTGCAGACCAGATTGATCCATGCTGGTCCATGGGATCAGCCTCTGGGTGAGCAACCCTGGCAGAGCTGGATCCGGAGCTGGGAAGCATGCTCCCAGTCCAGTAGTACCGACAATCGTGCCTGAGCCTTGGGGGCCATGTCAGTCCACTGTTCAGTTCACTAGGACAGCTTCAGTCTTTGGGTTCCACGACTTGCCCTGTAACTTCCCATGGAGGCAACTGGGAGCACATAGTGCCTACAAACACTGGTGCTGACTAGAAGAGAGTCAGATCCACAATGAGGTGGGGTGCCCACATTGTGATGAAGGATGTGGACAGCAGTGACCTGCCCTGGACAAGGACTGGTTTTCTTAATCATTTTGCATTTCACCTTGAGAGGTTTATCTATTTACACACTCTGCCAATGTTCTAAAGAAAAGTGCTTGGGGAGCTGCCAGTTCCACAGTCAAGGCTGCCCATTCAGCCTCAACTCAATCCCGCTATGGACCCAACCCCTCAGCACAGCAGGACTGCCTTTGTGCTGGAGTTGGGTTTTTTGGCTGAGCTGCCCTAAGTGGGCTTTGGCACAGGCAGCTCAAGGAGCCCTGCAGGCTTCCACTGCAGCTCTCCAGTCTTTCTCGAAGAATTCTCCTGGCCTTTTCTTGAAGTCTCCTGCCTGAAACGGCACCTTCCTATTTCTTCCAGCTCCTGGCACCCAGAGGGATATTTAATTGTTCCTACCACTTAGCTGAATGATGCTTAGAGATTACAGGTTTGACTCTTAACAGCTATTAACACTATCATAGCTATATAAGGAGCTACAAAATGCTAATCAAAGCTCTCCAAAGACCATACTGGATGCATGAAATAGGTCAATCTGGGATTTTCTTCCTCTAACCAAGAGAGTGTCCATTATGCCAGAATCTCCTTGACTCCAAAGTCTTCAACACTCTCCCTTCAGCTCAGCGATTTTGATCTATCTCAATGCATCCTAATCGGTTTCTTGTGGATTACACATCCCTCATGTGCTATGAACCCATACTGTGCACAGCTGCTCTTCTAAGCATCTATTCACCGCCATGGATTGATCATTTTCTTTTCTCTTGATCCATACTGAGCCAAATCAGGCCTCTTTGCATTCCTCCAGCTGGCAGGACAGCCAGGTTCTTGCTTTTAGGGTGACAGACCAAGAAAGCAAATTCCACCTTCTGCTATCTGCTCCTGACTCCTGGGCTAGTGCAAACTCATAATGCAAATTGCAGTTTGGCTTTTTCTTCTCAGCCTCTTCCCCAGTCAATCCAGCTTCTCTGAAGAGACAGCTTGCTTGGGTATACCCACCAAAAGTCATATTTCTTGGAGGAATAGGTGAAGATGCTTTGGATCCTCTCCAGCCCGTAAGTGTCCTACTTCTAACCCTAGTCTAGAGAGAACCATGCTGCAGACTTGCCACAATCTGAGTCCTTCTCGTGCTAAAAGCAGTCCCCAGCAGTGCACAGCTATCTGTCCTATGTTTACAGATGTGTCTGCTGACCCTGCCTGATTATCTGAACCCCAACTCTCACAGACACCTGGAGTCTCCAGAGGGTCATGCCACCCTATAAACAGTCAAACAGCCAGTGCACAGTCTGGTCATTTTGGCTTTCATTTCCATTGCTATGCATTAAACAGTAATAACCCAGTAATTTCCCCTCACCTTTCAAGGCAATTGTGAAGATATACTAATGATGGCTGGAATAGACAAGTTCCCAAAGACTTTAGTAATTCATTCTCTGGACATAAAGCACAAGGGACAGAGCTGAAAACTGAAGTTAGGGGGAAAAGGACAGCAAGCGCTGTTCTTTCTGTGTTTCTGGTGAGAAATAACTATAATCCTTGCTCACTTCAGTAGGTTTTTGATTAATATGACATAAGGATCAATCTACACTCACACACAGTATCTTAATTTGGGTACTTGCCAGCTTTTGACTGCCAACACTGTCACTAAATTTGTTATTTCAGTGCTATTCCTTGGATCTATACAGTATCTAGAATGAGGTAGGGAATAAAATAGCCTTAATAACACCACAAGACACAGAGCAAAATAACATATCCTTTTTTTTAAAGACTCATTCAAGTAAAATCACTTGTATTATCTTCAGTGTTTATATGAAAAGCTTGGTTGTTGAACTACCACAGGTCCCAAGCAGTGGATGCAAGAGCACATGATGGACGTCAAAGCAGCTTGCTCCTTCCTGTCCTCTCTCCACCTACCAAGCAAGCTCATCCTTCCTCCACTGTGCTTACTTCCCAGAATGGATTTCAGGAAACCAAGGCTCCTGCCCAGTTTAGCAAGGCAAAAACATAGTGAGATATCTAGAGCCAGAGGCATCCAGAAGGATTTCCATCACATTTTGGCTGCTCAGGATGGCCTTCTGGGGAAAAGAAGAAATCTTACTTGAGGTGCAGGTCAGTGTAAGAAACAGCATTAAAATTAGTCAAAAGTAAATCTTCTTTTGTATGATATGTATAATCCAAAAAGAGCTTGGATAGTCCCTGGGTTTCAATACAGCTAAACAGAATGGAATTAGTTTAGACCTCTGGTGCTCTGTCTACAAAAACCTGCCAAATTTCCCATTAGGAAGGAAAAGTCTCTATGAGCAAATTACAATCATTTCCCAAAGCTATCCTTTGGGAAAAAAAAAAAAAAAAAAAAAAAAAAGAAAAAAAAAAAGATTCATTTATTCAATTCAGCATGTCTTTTTCTTTCTAAACATCCCTATTTATAATACTAGCAGGTGACCAATTTGCTGGGAAATACTGGAAGAACACAGCGACAACTTCCAGTCACAGCTAAGATATCACAAACAGGGTCAGTGCCAGAAACAGTTAGGTAAGTTTATTTCTAATGATCACACATTGTTTCAGGATTTATTTCTTTTTTGAGGTTTGAGAATTAACTTCTGGCAGCAGCAAATAAGCAAACAACACCACTTGGCACACAAAAGCAGCTGTCTAAGCTGCAGAAACTTACCTCCTGCAGAAACTTCTCGCTCATCGGACTGAAGTGATGACCTGGGGGCCTGATTCCTGACACCACTAGTCCAGAACCAAAGAGTCTTGGCTTCTGGAGGTCAGGTTTAAACTTGTCATACAGGACCCCGGTGGGCTTCGCCTCCCCTTCATTGGGCGCCTTCTGTTCCGCGGCGACAGGCACGCTGCACGCGGGGCCATCGAAGGGCAGCCCCGCCGGCGCAAACAGAGGGTCGAGCTGCTCCATCGATCGAGGGTTTCTCCGAATGTACGTGATGATTTTAGGTCTCACAGGTTTGGGCCGGGGTATGGCAGGTTTCATCTCAACGCTTTCGTCCAGCTTTTCAGTGCAGTCACTGTCCACACAGACCTTATCTGTGAGGGAGCCCTTGGGGTGGACCAGGATAGGTTTTGGGATGGCGCTGCTGCAAGCAGTCTTGATAGGCACTTTAGGGGATATGTTTAACAACTGTGTGCTGTCAGTGGGAGGTAGGACTGAGGAGGGTGACAGTTTGTCATCATGAAGTGCATAAAGGTCCTTCAAATTACTGTTTGATAGCGTGGGCTGACCATTAACATCCAGCGTTGTCACCTGGCGCACAGGACTTGGGACACATAAAAAGACATCAGCTTTCGTTGGAATGTTACAGCTCTCTGGTGCTTCCTCTGGAGGATGTTTCTGTACATCAGTTGTTTTGTTACTTGAAACTGAAACACTCGAGGTTTCCACATCACTGCTGTGACTGTCAGGTTGTTGGTTTGACAATGTCTCTGCACCGCGCACCCTGTGATGATCTGAGGGATGAGAAGCAGGCACAACAGCATCCTCAATGCTTTCTTTGACTAGCATCAGTTTATTCTCATTAACTTTCAAGGGTTTGCTGTCAGGTAGATTAATATTATATATAGCAGATATCTGTTCACCAACTGTTTCAGTGCAACCTGTGTTAACTTCATGCAAAGCTTTGTTTTTTCTAGGTGTCACTTTGATGCTGGATTTACTGCTGCAGGTGAGTGGAAATATTGTTTCCATTTCTTCATCAGTAAAATATTCCTCACCAGTCTGGCTGGTTGCCCTGCTGTCCCTGTCACTGCTTCCTCTCCCTTCTCCACTGATGGTGATGTTATCACTTTGCAATTTATCATCAGGATGACTTACCACCTGGCTTGACAATGGGTCCTCTACTTTATTACAGGTGTCTTGAAAATGGGATTCTTGAAATTTTGACGTGTCAGACCCAGGGCTTTTCTGTTCCTGCACTGACGTGTTTTCAGCTCTTGGACACCCCAGGAACTCTACCAGCATGATTCTCTCTATCTTTTGTGGACACATATTTTTATATTGTAGAGATGGTGCAGTCCTAAGCTCCAGTTTTTTACTTTTATCACCCTGACCTAATTGTGCTTCTGATTTACTAGCAACCTCATTGAGCTTAACAGCTGAATGTTGAGAATGAGAAGTATGCAGTGTGCTTTCAATGCTAACATTTGGTACATTTTCTGGTTTACTTGTTTTCTTGTTCCCTGAGGTAGATGGTTTGGAATAAAATACAGTATTTTCCTCTGAGGTATTGTCAAGTGGACAAAACACCATCCCAAGAAAATGATCTGTGGATGTTTTTTGTGATTTCTCCGTACTTCCTACCAAGTGGTGAGATCTGTCAATGGAGTCCAATGATGCAGAAAGCAGACGTTTACATGACACGCGGCCAACGCAGTCTTTTGCAAACGTTTCAGGCTGAGGAGAGAATTTATTTGGTCTTCCCAAAGAAAGCCTTTTTATTCTCTCCATCTCCACAGTCCTGGACATTTTTCCCTTAGGAATGTTCTGGGTGAAGTCAATATCACCTTTGGAGACCTCCAGGTTGGCATCATTTGTGCTACTTTTTAAATTGGACAGACTTTGTCCTCGGCTAATTCTGATATGCCTTGATAAATCCTTAGCGTCACTGGCCCTACAATCTTTCCCCATTTCCCTGCTCGTGGTGGAGGGCAGCTTGCTTTCCTGTGCACTGCTGTGACAGGTCCGAGAGTCTTTGAAGGTCAGAAGTTTATTCTGCTCTGCAGGCAGATGAGTAACTCTCTCTGTTCCTCCAGAGTATATATTCCCACTATCATCTGTCAAATCATGCTTCTTAACATCCCCATCAGTGGCTCTAACTTTCGTTACAATTTGGTTGGCATTGCTATCCCCAACATTTACTATGCTTTCATTATTGTTTCTGATTTCACTGCGGTTGTCCTGAAGCTGGGAATAACATGACTTGTTTGGAATTAGTGGAGCACTCATTTTGAAGCTTCAGGTGGCTTTTCTTTTGGCAGTTCTAATTAATGAGAAGGTGGTTTTCCCTATCAGGTTAACTTTCATGCATGCTTCAGTTATATCCTTAAATTAGAACTGATCAGTAGAAAATTCATCATCAGAAGGCTTGAAATCTTTTCTCAGTCACATTTTTCTGCTGTTCAGCTGTCTTTTCTGCAGCTTCTGGACCTAGGAAATCTTTATGACGTGCTGTAGAGAGGTTCAACAAAAGCAAAAGAGATCTGCCCAGTTCCTTCTGAATGAGAACCAGTTAATCCAGCCAACCTATAGGAAAAAAGAACCCAAACACAAATAAAACAAAAAACCCAAACAGACAACGTTACGCTGATGTCAGGAATCATGCTAACTAAATCAAAATTAAAATCAACAGCACTCCCAGGTATAACCCCAGGACAGACTGTTTTCAAACAGTTTAAATGCTGTTTCAGTCACAGCTTTGCTCCCAGCAAAGATTCTTAGTGTAGCACAGATCTCTGACTTGAGAAAGCAAAAACTGTCCTGGCTAGAAGACTGGTTGCTACTCTTTTTAAAACACATGGGTTTACAACTGGAAATAGTCAAAAATAGCCAGGTGAGGGTGGGATCCAGTCTTGAGGGGCTAAACATTTGCATATTGCTTCAACAATTATTACACCAAGAACGGCTACTGAAGCATTTAAAGCATCACTGTAGAGACTAGTCATAAATAATAAAATTCCAGGTGCATAGAAGTTGCTTAAGAGTTTCCCTCCTTGCCTTGTAGAAATCACTGCCATTCTTGTGCTGACACCCCATCCCCTTTGACATTTCTTAGCCAGATCTATAGATTCCAAGAAAGCAAAACCTATGGCTAGAGGCCTGAAAAGAAAAAATGTATTTTTTCTGAGACAGATTAATGTGTGTATTTTTAAATATGGAGGATTATACGCCAGTCCCAATACAGTGCATCTCCGTTTGACTCCCTCACATTGTAGCTTCGGGAATCCAGATTTTGTCCTCTTATCACGTCCAACAAGATGAAGGTGAGATTTCTGTCTATTCCATGCCTAAATTCACTCTCTGAGATATTTCTTGTATCCTGTGTGTTCATACCCTTAATCACAAAGAAACATGGACACTGGAAATTGGAGCATTCTCCACAGCGCCCAGAAGGTGGAATTCAAAGCACTTGTGTTACTCCCAGCTGTGCTGGGTCTCTAGCCAGGGGCTCACAGGGGCACTGATTAGATGGGCTGATTAAATCCAGTGCTCTCTCTGCAGTATCTGGGTGTAAGTCTGGGTCCCTGCGTTCACTGAAAGCATCTTCACACAGGGTGTGCAGAGAGGCCGTGCTGGTGTCCTTCAGAGACCAGGCCAAACACTTTGGCTTAATGTTGCTAGTACAAATTTATTAACATGAGGGTCAGGAAAGACCTGTCCCCTCTCAGAGACAGGGCACCGCTCAACCTCAGTACACTGCCAGTTGAGAATAACCTCTTAAAGCTGCCAATGCTGGCCAGAATTTAAGACAAGGGATGATAAAACACTGTCCAGGCAGAGATTTATCTCAGGCAGTTAACACTGCTCCTGTTTCCTCCAGAGCCAGTGAGAAGGGACAGGCACTCTGGAAAGATGGTTCATGCTAACACCTTTCATGATGGACTCTGTGCACCCAATATTCCAATTTCATCTCTTCTCGTGACATCCAGTCTCAGATTAGGGATGTCAAAGATTTGAAGAACCCACTACATTTTTACAATTAACATCCATGCAATTACCCAAGGATGTTTTCTTTTTTTGCAGAATATTGCCGGCTTAACTTTGTAACGTGCTTTACAGCTGCCATTACAATGATTACACAGAACAATGATTCTATGATTGTAAATAATACAAGGCTCCATTCTGCTATAGAACTGATACCACAGAACTGCTACTAAATTAATACAAAAATACAATCAACCATCTGTATCATTTAATACCTTATTAATCCACTTTTCCTGTTAAGGAATACAAACGTTGGAGCTTGGTTCAGTCAATGTGTTGAACATTTATATATTGTGATAGGCCCATTTGTAAGTAAATGGTTTTGTACTACATTTGGGACCTTAGATTTGATCATTCTTCTGTAAATAGCTGCTATTTAAGAAACTTTGGCTTGGATTTTCTGCAGGATAGTTTATTTTAAATGGTACTGTCCAGGCTCAACTTCACTATGCTCTTTGGAGTCAGTGAGATGAAAAGACTCAGCTGTGTCTGGGTTTTGCTGGCTCTTCCTCTATTTTTTATTACTCACCTCTCTTGACTGATGTTGGCTGACATACAGACATTTGAAGTCACTCCCTGCTGTGCAGGAATGCTCTGAGATGAGAGGGATATGAGCCTCCTAACTCTTTAGATGCCCTCCTCAGCAGAGGAGAAGGGAGTAAGAGGAGACTCAAGCCCAACAAAGACAACACTACATCACTTAGCACCATATCACTAGGGACTTTGAACAAGAAACATGTCTGCAATCTTAAAGACTGGATTTGGTATATGTAAGGATTTATACGGATAAAATTTTCTTGACACTGTATAATGTAAAAATATCCCCTCTGAATCACTGAGAGTAGAAAATGAAGTCATAGCTCTCCATGTCACAGCATCCTGGCAGAATGCAATAACTGTGTTTGTGGAAAAAAAACAACCAAAACCTTTACAAAGTGATGTGAACATGTTAGACAGCAGAACAAAATTACATCCACCAGACTATGGTTAGCTATGAATCCCACAGGGAGAAGAAGAGTTCAAGGAGCCAGAAACACAATTAAATACTTCTGTTTAACTCCAGCAGTATCAGTTTCCTTCTAAGATGTTTATCTCTTATGAGACTCTATTTTAAACCTCAGCCCATTTAATGATGATCTAGGAAAGAAGCCTACAAGGGTTTCTTTCCATCTGATATTGCAGTTCCTCCACTACACTCCAAGTTACGTTTGGCCAGCAGGTCTCACCCTAACCTCTGGAGACATCAGGAAGAAGGAGAAGCTGAGATGGGTGATTTTTTCCCTGGGACATGCAGCAGGGACTGCATCAGCAGAGCTCAAGTTTGTAAAATAAAACTGGCTGGAAAAAGAAAGCAGCAGCCCGCTTCTGAATAGTAACAACAATGATTTTTTTGGTTAAACAAGCAGTGTAGAAATATTGTTATCCTCAAGAGGAATAAAAAAAATGGTGAAGAATTCCACACTATTGGTTGTTTGTTCTGTTTTGAATTTGCCACAAATATAGAACAGCAATAATTATGAGATATGCAAAAGAATTATCAAAACACATGGACAAATAAAAATGGAAATAAAAAAATAAAACTTGAAATGTGTTGAGAATTTTGTTTCTTCCATAAATGTTCCCTAATGCAAGTTGTTACAGCTGCTTACCCATTCCAGCACTGAATGTCTAAAACTAGAATACTTACAGCAAAACACACTAAAACCATCTGGGTGTTCTGGTAACACTGCACATGGCTTAGACTGATTGCTCTCTCAGTACAATGTGTAGGAGAAGCACCTGAACACTTCATTAACCATCTGCCACTGAATTGACACCTCTTGCTACTACCATAAAAAACCAACCAACCAACCAATCAAACACAAAAACAAACCAAACCCAACCAAACCCAACCAAAACAATAGGTTTGTAAATTACTGGGGCAGAGCCAGGAGTCTGCAAAAGGTCAGCCATGGGCCAGCATTGCCCATCAGCTGCCCGCTCCTGGAAGGTGAATGCTCTCAACCCAATGGGGTAGTGAGTTGTGCTGCTCAAGAAATAGGATTACACAGCCAGGTTGTTCACCTGGAGAACAGAGGGTTCCAGGTAAACTTCACTGCAGCCTTTCAGTACTTAAAGGGAGCTTATGAAAAAGAGGGAGAATGACTTTTTACATGAGCAGATATTCATAAGACAGGGGGAAATAGTTTTAAACTAAAAGAAAAGAGGTTTAGATCAGATATTAGAAAGTAATTCTTTACTGTGAGGGTGGTGAGGCACTGGAACAGGTTGCCCAGAGAAGTTGTGGATGCTTCATCCTTGGAAGTGTGCAAGGCCAGGTTGGACAGGGCTTTGAACAAACTGTTTTAGTGGAAAGTGTTCCTGCCCATGGCAGAAGGTTGGAACTAGAAAATCTTTAAGGCCCTGTCCAACCCAAACTGCTCTATGATTCTGTGGTATGTGTGGGCACCAGCCCACTTGGCAATGACTCAGAGAGGAGTCAGGAGGTGTCGTGGGCTGTTTGTCCTCACAGAAGGCAGCTACAACTGCTTGATCACAACTTGGTTCAAAGGACAAAGTGAGAAATCTCCAGCCATTCCCCTCGGTGGCTATAAGGATCAAGAGCTCCAGGTTCCTAAACTCCTGGGCTGAGCACAAACTCCAGCTCTGCTGCTGTCTGCAGAAGCAGCACACATCCAAAGGATGAGAGTCTTGGATGCATTACAACACCCACTGATAGATAAATTCCTGCAGAAAAAGACCCTAAGGAAGAAATCTTGGCTCACGAGAAAGGCACTCCTGTTGTCTGACCAGCAGCGGGGCAGGGAGACGGATGAAAGCAGATGAGAGATATATTTGTATGAGGTGGGAAACATGCGGTTTTTACAGTTACTACAGAAAACTGGCATGAACAGACACCTCCTGATATGCACAGTCGTCCCAGGAAATGCCACTGAGGAGGACTGGCAAGCCAGGCAGAGCCTCGCTGAGGCCTTTTCTGGGAGACAAGATACCACTGCATCCAATGCCAGGGCTGCATGCTGCCAAGAGCTGAGCCCATAGATGAAACAAATACAGAGCTGGATGGAAAGGAGGTGGCAATATCTCCTTGGGAAGCCCAAATCTTCATGAAGAAGTATTTCTAATGGTGACAGAAGCTGAAAGCTGATACTAGGATATTTATTTTTAAAAACGCCAATAAACCTTTTGGAGTGGGTAACATACAATTGGAATTAATTAAAAGTGGTGGAAAAGTGCTCACCCAGGCATGTGATAATTTTGTTAATGTGATTTGGAAGGGTGAGAAGCAAGATTTGGATACAGTCCCCGACAGCTTCTATTCATAACAAAGCAGACACAGCTGTTTGGGGAAATTACAGCATAATCTCATCTTTGGCAGATCCTGTGGAAATGTTGCTGTCTGTCATGAAGAGGACAGTACTTCAGAGAGACAACTTTCTGCCTGACAAGCAATTAGAACATAGGCAGAGAAGAGATGATAGAGCAAATGTTAAATTTCTACACACTGGGAAGTGGCAGAAAGGCAGTTCTGATTCAAAAGTAAAACTGAGATCATTTGAAGCTGTTAAAAGCTTTTGTAGAGTGTGGCTCTGTAGCATTTCCAGAATTTCAGTGTTTTCGTGGTTTTAATGTCTCTGTAGTCAATACATTTTAATGATTTAATTATTTACATGATTAACTATTTCATACTTGTATAATTACAGAAACTGAAGCTTAGAACAGCTTAACAGGTTTCATAGGCCATGGCAATTTTTTCTGTTACATTTTAATTTTTCAATAACACATCAGATTTTATTTTATCCACATCATCAATAAGTTTATGTTGGCTTATCAAATCAATTTTATACAAATTATTATGAACAAAACAGACTTTAAACGCTTGCCATGTTTAACTTCAAAATTTTCTAAATAAAACATTTTCATTTTCAGTTCCAAATAATATTTCAAGATCAAATTTACTTCATCTCGACAAGGTTTTTAAAAGGCAAAGCAGGTGACACAGAAAGATTACTTCCTGTACCCAAATTAGTATTTTTATTTTCCTAAGTAACAGGGTGATAACAAGCCCAGTGGAGAACTCCTGATTCTTGCTTTCACTAGACTTAGGATGAGATGTTTCTTTTTGGCTCTCCACTGTATTTCCAGACAGATTTTTGGTTCAAGCCTGAAGTAATACAATTTCCTTATACAACACACCTGAGAGATCCCTTGGAAGCAGCACCACTTCCAGTTTGCTGGAAGTCACCACCACATGCAACACTCCTGAAAGCACAGCCAAAGGTAAAGGTGCTAAAGCAAGGTTGTCCCCTGACCTTCCCAAAGGGGAGGAAATGGCAGCACCTGAAACAACAGGACTGAAAAATCAGCTGCCAGCATGAGCCCCCAGCCCTGGAAATCACTGCAGCAGCTGGCAGTATTATGATGTGTAATTGGCTGGCAAGTGAAACTTTCCTTTCTGAATAAACTGAAAAAAAGAAACAAAAAAGATGCTCCACGTTAGAAGTGTTTATACACATCCTTACTTGCCTATGGCAACTGGAGGACATCAACACAGCAGACGGAGCAAAGGGAAGGCACTTTTGCCTTTTGCTTTTCCTTTGGCTGGATACCCCTTTTCAGCACTGGAGTGTTTTATCTCACAGGCCTTGCTGAGGATGGGAAACAGCCATGACCTCATGTGCTGCTGGCTAAAGAAATCTGAGTCTTTGTGGTCTCCCTGGGGAGCAGACCCACAGTTTTTCCTGTCGTGGCAGTGGCAATGGCAATGCAAGAGCAGAAATTTTTGTACAGCTTCATAATTTATCTCCAGTTATGCCATGGGGATCAGAATGTCTTCAATGTAAACACATCAAAAACCTTCCCAAATAATATATATAATTTTCTTTTCATAAGTATCTTGTAAATGTATGAGTTTGGTGGGTTTTTTTTGTCAAAACTGCATTTTGTAATATAATAGTCTAATAATTTATTACCTGTGAGGGCTGAATTCCCAAAGTACATTATATGGAAAGTATCCTGCTGACTGCTGTTTCAAAGGAGTACAAGATTTGGGATTTAAGATTCTCATTATCAAAACTGACAAATTATTTTAATTATTAACATCAATCAAGTCTCCACCAGGCAAAAGCCTGAATAGTTGTTTTTCAAGACTTCTTTATTTTTACTTTTCTACTTGCTTTCAAATATTCACTGTTGGATAAGAGAACATACTCTGATACAAGCAATCCTGTTAATTAGTTATCCCCCAAAAGGCAGAAGTCTCTCTCTTAACAATGGCAACCAGGAGGCTGATTGATAATCACAACAACTAACATTTGAACAAATGTCTTGTTTTATTTTAATTCCAGATAAGTACACCTGGTTAAAGGTATAGGAACAACTCATGCTTTCTGGGGCACAATGCTGTTCAATTTGAGGACTTGAAAGAAAAACAAACAGCAGAACTTCAGGGAAAGCCATGGTATTAGATAAGGGCATCCTGGATTTTTAAGTAGTAAGAGCTGCTAAATTGAGCAAAGCAAGACCTCAGCCCAAACCATGTATATCTTTACTGCCATAGCCATGAACAAAACACAGGCAGTACAAGAAAAGCTCGAATCAAAAGCGCAAAGGAGAGAAAATTATCACTTATCACCCCAAGGCACCATAGAGCAAATGAAAATGGCAAGAAAGAAAGCAGTAAAGAAGTTTTCTTGGAGAAAAACTATAGTGGAGGCAAAAGCTAATTCCTCCCAGGCAAGTGCAAACAAATGGAAGAAAAATAATGTATCAAATCAAGTCTATGCTGCCACAGAGCAGCCCACCTGTTACACACTGAGATGTTACCCAGGGGTGAACCCCAAACATAAGGCATAGGGACAGCCCTCTGCACTCTTGCTTTTGCCCAGATGCCAGCAGGGGCATCACACTTGCCCTGCTGCACCACTGAGCACTCCCGGGCACAGTGCCACTGACATGAACAGGAGATCCCAGGAGGGTGTGAAAGGCACCATCAGCTCCTGCTGTTCTCTCTCAGGAGGGAGACAGCAGCAAAGGGAATTCTGCCCATCCTTTCTGAGTGCATTCACCTCACAGAGCCCAGCCAGAAACTTACTGTGTCCCTCTCTATCCAAAAACATGAACTGCAGTTCATCATAAAATCTGCAACAGCTGGATGGTGGATGCGTGGGGCCACAAAACACTGCTTAATTTATTTCTGTGCAGCACAAAATCTGCACGCAGAAAGGGGATTGTGAAATGTTTCCAAAATGATCATTGTTTTTTTTGCTAAGACTGCTAAATCTTTCCTGGCCTCCAAACAACATCTGGGAGACAGAAATAAATAGATTTAGTTATAACACTCAAACATGAAAAAAAGTTCATAAATTTGCTTCCTATTGAGCAAAAAACCCAGAAACTCAGAAGCTTTGTCTACTCCAGCAAATTTACCCACTGCTGATAAAGCAGTTACAGCTGGTGCTGAACTCAGTTTAACTTCAAGTGTAGCCAAGGGTAAACTGTCTTTCCACATAATTTTTCGAATTCAACTGAATTCAACGGCAGGTAAATGTGTCAGTTCTTAACTGCATACCGAAATATGAATTTAGAACCCTAATTTTAGATTGCTAGGTTTGCACATTTCAGTTTGAACCACGACAGATTCTGTAACGCTGTCTAATTTCAGAAATGCTACTGCAGTCAAACTTTCTAAACATTACTGCAATCCATCAGTAAGAACTGAAACAAATGTGAAGCATTATCAGAAATTCTGCTCATTTGCTTTAACCTCAGTAAAAAACATCTTCCATAATTTGATCTATATTTCCAAAATGTAGATCAAACATGGGAGATTTTGAGAGCTACACTTCCAAATGTGGAACAAACTATGACTTGTGACTACAGACCTAAGGGAGGAAAAAACCCACTGTTAATTTGTTTTAAAAAGCAATGTCAGGATGAAAACTGTGTTAAAATCCAGACTGGGCTCTGGACTAGAGGAGCCTGGTTACAGCAGTTACTACAACCAATTGAAGGGCATAAATCTCAGCGTGGTTTTATTCACACTTTTACTTTCCTATCAGGGTCAATAAAGTACACGAAGTAGGTTTCCAGGTGTAATTCCAACTATTAGTAAGGTAGGAGGAACATATACCATTATTCCACTCACGCCATACTGACTGAGAGGCTGGAATTTCAGATGCCATGCTGCCCACCTGCACCACATATCCGTGGAGGCCAAGGGCTCAGCAAGGGAGAACTGGCAAGGGAGTTCTCATTTAAGAGCACAGAAGGCAGAAAGCAAAATCTTAATATTCAGAAAGGTGAAGCACAACTAATGCATTACCCACCTGCTGCTATTGATCCTGAAAATATACTATAACCGCTCTGCAGCCAGTACTGCTCTGTAAACAATTACATTTGTTCCACTTAAAAAATTTAGTGTATGTTGCTCAAAAACACTTGCAACAACTTGTCTGTCAAAAGACTGCATCCCCATTTTCATAAATTATTTGATTGAGCTACAGCCACTCTATCACCACGCATTCCTTACATGTGTAAATAAAGTCAGAAAGACTCGTGAATGTAGAGACTTTTTCCCTACTGTATTTTTCAACATCAATTCATATACAATAAAATGACAGGATTTTTGCTTATTTTTAATGCTGTTAATTAGCACCCACAGCTGCGCCCCAGGCATCTCCTGTACCTATCAGATACAGATCAGCTGAAAATTAGCAAGCCCCTACCTCCTCAGTCCAAAAAGAAAGGGATTTTTTGAGTTCAATGTTTCAACTTTTAGTAGTCCCCCTCTCCACTTACCCCAACCATACAATTGTTTTCCCTCCCTCCTTCTGATGCTGGGAAGAGTTTCAGGCTTTGAAGCATGTGCCAAAGAGCTGGGCTTTCAAGGCAAAACACAGAAATCAGGTAACAAAAAAAAAGGGGTGCTGTAAAGGAAGCACCTGCAAATTCCCTTCCTTCTTCCTCTGCATCTGCAAACTGAAGGAAGAAGGATGTAGCCTCCCAAGGAACAGCTCAAGACTTTCCAGCTTTGCTGGTGGAGCTGGTTGGGGGATGAGTGCTGGTGGAGGACGAGCTGAAGGTGAGTCAGCAGCGTGCCCTTGCAGCAGCAAAGGTTAACCATGTACGGGGCTGCTTTAGCCAGAGAGTGGCCAGCAGGTCGTGGAAGTGATCCTTCCCTCTGCTTGGCATGCACGAGGCATCTGGAGCAGCATGTCCAAGTGTGGGGCCTCAGGCTGCTGATACTGAAGAGGATCCAGAGAAGGGCCACCAAGAGGAATACAGATCTGGGGCATAAAAAGTATGAATATAGACCAAGGGCTCAGGGTTGTGTTGGCCTGAAAGACTTAAGATAAGGGGGTGACCTAATAGCTGCTCTCAACTACCTAAAAAGGGGAATATTAAAGAAGTTGAAGACAGACTCACCTCCTAGGTGCCCAGGCAAAGGAAAAGAAGCAAAAAGAAAATCAAGCTGCAAGAAGGAACATAAGAGGAATGTAAGGAATGCAAGAGGGACAAAAATGTCATAATGACAGAGGTGAAGCACTGGTACACATCACACAGAGGGATTATACAGTCTTCCTCCTTGGAGGACTCAAAAGGGTTCTGAGCAACCTGACCTAAAATTGGTCCAGTTGTGAGCATGGCTTGGAGTAGGTGAAGTCAGGCAGAAGTCCTTTTTTTTAATAAATTTTTTCCATGATTCTAACAGTGGCAACTTCAAAGGGAGAAAAATTCCTTTGGCAAGGACACACTGCTGGAAATGCCTCTGAAGAAGACACAGTGCAGCATGAAATTATTATTTTTATCCTCAACAAAGTGAATTTTGCCCAAAAAGAGTACCTAGAAAATGTAGCAGTCATTACTGGCTCAGCACTCCAGGAATGGAGAAGGATCACCTGTAGTGTAAAGCTACTTTGCAGTTAAAAGCCCCAGTTTTGGGTTACAAGAAGCAATAATGCTGGAGCCACCAAGGATGTGGCAGAGACAGGGTACCTAACATTTACCAGTGAGTAACAGTAGCTCAGGTAAAACTGGCAGGCCCAAGTCCTCAGCAAACAGGGTAACAGAATCCTTCTTCATGCCACAATATTTATTTTTTAATCTATTGAGTTTTAGGCTGCCTCCCTCTCTCCCAGCCAAGGCATTTCATAGTGTGGCCATGGTTAGATGACATAAAGTAAGGAGACAAAAGGAATGTGACCCCTATAGGAATCTACTTAGTGCAGGTAAATCAGTACTACTTTGTTAATGAGTTCATTTGCTAAAAATCAGAAGTTAATTCAAAACACAGGTTTCATATATCTAAACAGCAAAATATTCATTGTAAAAGCACTTAGCAATGTCTAGCTAACCCAGGATTCCGCTAGCTCTGTGGGGAAAAAACGAAGGTAAAAATGGCTCCTTATTCTAAATACCCTGTCTGCTGTACCTGGTATGTGAGTGCTACACTGGGGTCCTTTTTCACTCAAAAGTGTCAGAGAAACAGGACAAGAAATTCCCTCTGTTTGACACCTGTGACATTTTTGTCAGTGAATTATTATTGCCAGAAAATTATGGTGCCTATTTCCTTCATTATGTTAACTTAATCGTTCTCCCAGTGACATACAGTCAAGAATAGACTCAGTTGCTCAAATTCACCTTTGTGGAGCAAGTAAAACTTTTAGGCTACTTGCTAGCATGATGGTGTCAGAGAGAATGGCATTGACTCTCTGCAAGTGCTGCTCAGCAATAAAGAAAACATCCCTGAATTAGGAAAACTGTTTCCAGCACAAATCCAAAATGTAGTCCTGTATTAGCTGCTGTAAAGAAAAATAACTCTATTCATGCCAAAAGCACACAAAATTATGTTAAAACTTCTTTTATTCTACCTGAATCAGCAGCATATTCCTTCAATTAAACCCTACATTGTATTAGAGTAACAAATTCCAGGTTATAAGGGTAATTACACACATTACTGAAACAGAAGTCCTTTCTATCAGGAAAATAAGCATAAAATCAAAAAGAACTGAAGAAATAAGGCAGACAATTTCAATGTGTAAGAAGGAGAAAAAATTATACTACAACCAACTCTACCACTTGCAAAATGTGCATTTTAATCTGAATAAATAAGTAATGATGGCTAATTACTAATACTGCAAGAATGCATAGCTGGACATGGCCAAGCTTTGGTCTAACCTGCAGCAGGGCAGCCATCCCACATGCCCTTACCTTCTTCACTTATATGGATACCACTAAAACTACAGGACTGATCTTCAAAACAGAGAACTTTCCTAGGATGCCAATCCAGCATCATCTACTTTCAGGAAGTCTGTGGGACTGTGCCTTTCAATTTCCCAAAAGTAAAGAAGTTTCAGTGATCTATAGTTGTGATTATTTTTCTTTCTTACTTACTTCAGCAACTAGAAAAAAAATTTCTAAACAAAATGTCTACTGTTAGTTGACTTCCTTCAACCTCATAATCCACAGTGCACCAAGTAGTCAGTAATATTCACTCATTGTGACCTTAATTGGAAAGATATTGTAGATGTTCAACTGGAAACAGTTATAAAAGAAAACAGCACTGGAAAGCAGCAGACATCAATTTACCTATGTGATCTCAAAGAACTACAGAAGGAATGTGTATGGGCTAAGTGCTGCATTTTCAAATTCATTCTCAGTAATTTTAATATAAATAAAAGCTGTTTAGAGTGTTAGGCAGATCACAATACAATGCTGGTAAGTAGAAATGTTACACTAATGGGAAAACTAAAGATCGTTTTTCCTTGAAATTGCAGAGATCTGCACCTCATCTACGGCTCTGAGCATGTAAATGTTTCCATAAGAAATTGCTGGTCATCAAGAAAAACGCAAGATAAACGCTTCATAGGATAACAATATCCCATAATCAACTTCTGCATGCCAGTAAAGTAGTTCATCAAACATTTTACTTAAATTTCATAAGGAGACAGGGAACTATCACTAGATGTTTTTAAGAACATTTTAGACAAATCTTAGAAATTATGTGATTCTAGATTATCTTGCCTTGAAGAAGAGGAATGGATAATGTGACCTCCCTCCCAGTCTTATTCTGTAACTTATCTGTGAAACTTTGGGAAAAAGCAATAAAAGAAACTAATATATGCAACATGGATAAATAATGACTATGGGAACTATAAACTCCTGTCCAGCAAATGCTTCCATACATGCTGAACTTTGTTATCTTAAGTCATCTTACAAATGTCAAGGGGATGACTCAGAGCAGTAAAATTATAGACATGCCAAAGTGTTTGCACTGTGAGTACAATAACTCTCACTTCTGTACAGCATGAGGAAAGATGATTGTTCACACGTCTATGCTGCCTGTATGAGAGCTTCCAAATAAAAATAATTAATGTCTGGAAACATCTGGCTCGAGAAGAGCTCTGGTAGTTTGTACAAGAAACAGTTGTAGGATTCTGGACATAGAAAAAGTGACAAGGCAATGAATCAGTAAGTTTGTAATGTGTTCTTACATTCATTTGGAGGGTATGGAGATGGAATTAGAATGATCTAGTGTCAGAAGCTCCCCCTTTGGAAGTCAGGATGTCTTGACACCAAATGTTTTAGGACACTGGCCCATTCTTACCATGATCTATAAAGAGATCACCTTAATGTTGTCAGTCTCAAAGTGAAGTGAGGTATTTTTGTTCAATATTACAGGATACTTTCATATAGTTAACAAGTGGATGAGTCAATGATGATTTGGGGCTATAAATCCAATCATTTACCTGTTTTGTGGGGGAGTGTTTCCTGGGATGGGATCTCTGAGAACTGTTATGGTTCTGGCCAAAGATAGTAGGCATGATCCCTAGACAGAGTACTAGGGATCTTCTTGGAATGCTTACACAAAAGGAGTGATAAAGGCTACTAAGTCTCACCTGGTTTGTCTTTACTGGACTAACATGCATTGTGTCAGAGAACCACTTTAATAACTTTGATGTAATTGCTTAGAGGTTTGGATCTGAAAAAGAAAAAGCAGGTAAGCTGATCTAATATATGATACTCCTAAAGTAACACTATTAGTGGCAACAGAAAGAAAATGAGAAAAGGAAAACTAAAGTAAAATGAACATTTCTCCTGCTGTGACTCAGTCCTGCATCATGAGCTTTACTAGGGGCATTTTTATTGCCTTGAATGGTTCAAGACCAAGCCTATTGCTATAATCATTAAAAAGTGATTAAAAGAGAACACTGAAAAATAAACATCATGAAACTATTGCCCTCATGCTACAAAATGGATTATATATGGAGCTTGTACATTTAGTCTCATTGTTTACTTACAGTAACTTACACAAGGCAATAAGGGAATATAAATATATCCAAAAGCACAATGGAGGAATGAAAATATCTCCTTGCCAGGACTAACACTAAAGAAGAAGGGTGCCTCTTGGGTATTCCACCCTTCTGAAAGTGAATTAACTTTCAAGAAAGTTTCCACTGGTTAACTGACAATGATGGCAGTAAATACAATGCAGAAACTGCAAGACTGCCTTTTTAATAACCCTGTGGTTTGTCTTCTTTTATTTGGCAAAGTGTCTAAATACTGTTGTGGCATTATATTAAACCATATCACAAAAGACTCAATCAGGTAATGTACCATTGCTGGGCTTGAAAAAACATAAAGAAGATGTATTTATAAATATCTTTTCTGTGTTGAGTGTTTTAGGTTTTTTATTCTTTCAAGGCAGGAAGGCTGTTGCCAAAAACTACATGCCAGTATCGTTTGGCAAACTTTCTGTAGCGTTATCTGATCTGCAGAGACATTAAATCTGCACTGCAAATACATATTCAACAACTTATTAGAAGGTGGAATTTGTGGCCTATTACATATATACAGTTGATAAGACATAATAGAACAGCTGTTGTGGAGATATTTCCCCATAATTCACTCAATGCAAGCAACATATATGCAGCTGACATCTTACTGAAAAATCTTGGAAAGCCTGCTGATAGAAGTGAGTGCACACAAACATTAGCTGTGATGCCATTCTCATATACCTTTGTCCCCCTTTGCTTTTTTTGCACTCAAAAGCTGCATCTTACACTAACTATAGGCTGCATTTTAAAAAGGGAATGCTTATGTAGGACTTTTAGCCTGTGAGTCACTACACACCAGGTAATTTTAGAATTAAAACATTTTCAGGAATGACACACTAGATGATAAATTTCAGGCTAGATTAGATTTTTTTAATGAATAAATACAAACCATTTGCAAAAGTTTTTTTTTTAGACAGGAGGGTTTTTTGGAAAAAAAACAGTGATAGACTCTTCACTGTACAACAGCAGTGGGCATTGCCATAATGCAAAAACAGGATGTTACAAGCTGTGGGGACACTTCTGCAGATCTTAAATCTATGCAAAACCTATCCAAGACCTTAATTACTTTCTCTGTAATACGTGTATACCTAATCATATTTCAGCTTTCATCTTCTCTCCTTCCTCTCGCATAGTCTTGACATCTAACATTCTGTTCAACTACAAGCATGCAGAAAATTCTTTTATCTTATCCTTGGGGAAAGTGCAAATTACCAACAAGAGGTAACAAAGTCTCCACAATATCTATCCTCTTTATTAAATGAAAAATACCAGCCAGTTTCATATGTTGCAGGAGTAGGTAAAACAATCTAGTGGTGTGAGTGCATATGGAGTCAGATGGTGTCTCTGATCCAGTTTCTGCTACGTGATATGAAGTCTGTGCTCCTATCACAGACATGAAAGCAAAGACATACAACTGCACTGGCAGCAACTGAAATGCAATCAGAATTTTTCTGCACTTTGGTCTTACTGCACATACTTACATTTTTAGGATGTTTTTTAAAGTTATATGATTTATCAAGGACTTTTTCTGTTAAAACACAAGGCTCGCAAAAACAACGACAAGCCACAAGAAACAGATTTCAGAATTGACAGGTTACATGTGTTAGGGCATTATTGATTTTGATTCTGGGAATTGATTTTTAGGATGAAGGGAATATTAGATCACAGAGACCATAGCATTTGATCATACAGTTGAATCTTGGGTATTCAAAGGCATTGTATGTTGACACCAAGAATGTGGATAAATTAAAGGATTTCAGTCCCTGAGAAACCAGGCACAGACATGCAAGATGAAGGTATAAGAAGGCCTGAGATCCATGCACAGCAGGGAGCTGATATGCTGCCTGCACAGGCAATGGTCCAGGCCAGCAATGATGCCCCCTGACATGATGAAAAAAATGACAAGTTCTCTTGTCTTTGCTAATTTTTTCCCAGCCTACAATCTGTCCAGGATTTGGAAGCTGAGCATCTTAACCAAGGCTCATCATCCAAGTAATTAAGAAATGATTGTTCGTACCTATTATCTCTGTTACTCAGAAACATGTCCACCAGTGTTTCATCCCCAATTGTTTAGAGAATGCAAAAAACCCCACAAGCTAAAGGGAGCCTGAATTCCTCCCTCCTCATCCCTCATCAATATAAATAAATCCAGAAAACATTTGGTAAATTGCATGTTAGAATAAAAATGCCACCAGATTAATGAAGGCCACTAGTGAAAGTCCTGTATCATAATTGCATCAAGAGATTTTAAATTTTAAGCTATTACACTCACATACTTGTGTATTGTTACTTGGGAATGGCTCAACATCTCAGTGCTCAGAGAACACTTGGAAATTACCTAATTTTATCTTGCTCTTACTCTAAATATTGCAGTAAGGATGGTGGAAGGAGCCATGTGTGAGCAGCCTTGACTTAAACACAGAAGCTAAAAGCTCTGGGTAAGGCAGGACTCACATGAAGTACAAATTTGTCTTTTTCAAACCCTGTGTACTGAACAGAATTTAAGGAGTGGTTCAGTAAGGATCTGCAGATAAAAATTCACCCAAATCAAGCACTGCAATAATTTCCAGTGACAGATGAGTTCATACAAAGTGAAATTTCTTAAGAGGAACTTTGGGAATAAAATACGTACATTTATGAGCAAGATTACTTGTTAGATATAAACCATCCTAGCTTTAGCTGAAAGACTACACTGTGGGAAGCATATGTGAGTTCCTATGTAAAATAGCTCTTACCACCAAAAAGAGTATCTTTGCATCAAGTTTTGCATATAAAAAGAAATTATCAGTGAAAATTATCCTATGTGAACTGTGTTACTTTGTTTACACTGAATGTCCCCTTTAATTTTTTTTTATAATGAATGGTATTTCAAATTCATCATGTCAGATGAAGATACAACAATTATACCTTTCAGTTGCAATTACTGCTATTTATGCAAATGTTTTCCACCCTCTTGGTTTAGTTCAATTGTTGTTTAAGTTACACTGGCAAGAATTTTTCCAAACAACAAAAATGTCCCTTTGACACCTAACTTTTTTCACAAAATACAATAATTCATGTTCTCATAGCACAGCTCCCTTGGTAAAATTACATACTTATAACAAAAAGGATATTAAGCCTCTAAAAAAAAGAAAAAGAAAAGAAAGTGGTATGGTAGCACTTCCAGCCAACACCTAGACTAAAAGTACACATGGCTAGAAATGTTCCTGGGCAGTGGGGAAAGTTGGCCTGAAATGGCCCATCAGCTCATCCTTATCCCTTCAAACAGAATTATCTCCCAAAAGAGGATGGATACTTGCAACTGCATCCTTGAATGTTCAAATTTTGGAGATATTCTAAGGAAATGTTTGCGAGAATATTAACCTTCATGAGCCGAAGTTATGCTGCCTGCCACTCCAAAAGTTTAATCAGGAGGAGATCAATGACTGTTCAGGTAGGCTCCTTGTTTAGTTTACCTGCATAGATGTGGCTGGGGGAAATACAAGAAAATGTAGCTGGTGAAACTGTAACTTTTTGGGATCCCGTGGAGAACCTCACCATATTCCGGGACTCCAAATCCCAGTGAAATAAGCCTGAAAGGCAGGAATCAACCACTGAATAGTAATGGCCTACTGCTTCTGAATTGCCTTTTTTCTATTTTTTTTTTGGACTTTTCACTCTGGAAAAGAGCTTATGTATGAAATACCCTAGTAAAAATACAATGGTACAAAAATACAAAAGTACCACATTCACAGAGTATTTGTGGCTTCAGAATTAAAAACAACCCTCTATGGTCAGTGGAATTCCCCGGAGGGCAACTGAGTATCTTCTGCCCCATTTCTCACATGGTACCAAAGTCAGAGTCAAACCCTGCAGGGAGGGGATGCAGTGCCTGGAGCATCCCATTACTTTCTGCATCAAAATGTCTTTTTCTGCCCAACTGCCTAGAGCACTGTGCAGGACAGGTTTTCATCCTCCAGATGCACCTGAACCTTGCACAAGTTTCTGGCAAGAAATCATAGAACATCTGGAATTGGAAGAGACTCCCAAGGATCATCAAGTCCAACTCCTGGCCCTGCACAGGACACCCCAAGAGTTGCATCACGTGCTTAAGAGTATTGTTAAAAACATTCCTGAACTCCTACATGACTGGAGCCATGACCATTTCCTTGGGGAGCCTGCTCCAGTGCCCAGCCACCCTCTGGGTGAAGAACCTCTTCATAATATCCAACTAAACCTCCTCTGAAAGGGCTTCATTCTATAACCTCAGGTTCTGTCACTGGTCACCAGAGAGAAAAGATCAGCACCTGAATGTTCACAGCAAAAAATCTGCTGGCTTCAAGAGAACAGGCTTTCACTCCTTTGGGGTTACTAATGCAGGTTAGTTTTTTCAATCAAAATAACCCTGTCACTCCATTAAAATTCTCTACATTTTTGGTGGGAAAGTTTCTATATTGCTTCTTTTTTTAAAGTATAGATGTGAAGAAGAAAGTTATGACAATGATAACTAAGTATACTTTTAAAAAAGTTAATTCTGGAAAAGCATTTTTTAAAATCTAATTTTTTTTCGTTTTTTTAAACATTTATTCCAATAATCTAGTCAATAGTTTTTGGGCAGCTCTTTTTATTGGACATTTCAGGACAAAGGGTCCAAGTCTGCTGGCATGAAGCCACACCATGACCTACAAAGAAAGTGCTAAGCCTGTATTAATAAGCCTCGTCCCACAATGGATGCGAGGACAACATCAGAGTGCTGAAGAATATTTGCAGAGACAGCAGAAGGAAAGCTGAGAGAAGGCAGGAAGGCCGGAAACAGTTCATCAATCTTAATTGATAATGAGATTATTTTTAAAAAAATAAAAGGGAAGAAGTGTTGAGAAATCCATTATTTGCAATGAAAGGAAAAATAAAAGAAACTGGAATAGGCTGATAACCAGGAAGATGACAGGAAAGTACAATCATAGAAGAGAAGGAAATTGCACTCCTGCAAATAACAGCTCTTGCCTTTCTCAGGCAGAACTGTCACTCACAGAAAACCCTTTGGACTTTGGAGAAGTTGAAAAAAATGAAAGAAAACCCCAATGTATGCAATCAAGACTTAAAAAGTGAATGAAGTCAGGCTAAATAACTCCCTGTTGCACCTTGTTGCCCAGTGTTTTGCTAAAAAGGACACTCTGGAGCAACCATAACCCTGTCTCATCTGACCTAGATACTGAGAAATTTGCTCTTTCTTTGCTCTCTCACAGACTTCTCTCGCTTTAACTAATTTTCTTTGAAATGAGATCCAGACTGTGATCCTTGCACCTACCTGGAGGCCTAAGGAGAGAACTGCTCAGCTCAGAGGTCTCCAGTGGGTTGGGGAGTATCTGTCTGCCCTGACAAACAATCAACCAACCTCCGTCATTTTCTCCACCAGCTCCCAGCCAGTCTGGCCTAGCCCTGACCTCCTTGGCAAGAGGAATATTACAGTCAGCCAAGTCCTGGCTTAGCCCAATCCCTGTTTGATCAGCAGAAGATTATGTTAGGAACTAGGAGCTTTGCTATCTGAATAAACATGTGAGCGTTCAGCCTGGCTTCTGCCTTCCTGTTGTAATCACCATCAGCGCACACACCTTCCACAGGCACCTCCTCTGCAAAGGGTCCAAAGCTCTGCTGCCATCAGCCCTTTCCCTGTCCTTGGAAAAGGGATCACTGGGTGAGAAATTGTGGCACAAAGCCATTATCCTTATCAAATACTGGGGGATGTTTTTTGAGAAACACAAATGCAAGCAAAGTGATTAGCCATGGCTGTGCCCTACAGAAATAAAACTGCTTCCTTCTGATAAGCAAAGTAACTGTTTTGAATGTGACTTCACCTCATTCTGTGCTGCTACACAGATCAGGGATGTTATCTTGGAGACAAGGATAATAATGAAAATAATGTATTTCCATTATTTTCATGGTATCGATGTTATCTTGCTTAAAACCAGAAAGTTTTGCAAGAAAAGTCTGATGTCGCATCTGGCACTGGTGCATCAGGACACGTCCAGGTCAGTCTTTGTTCCAGCACTTTCTTTCTGTGGCAGTCAGTAAGCTCATAACACTTCTGTCTTGCCTTTGTGGATTCATAACACAAGTAACAGCTAAAACCTGAATACTCAACAGCTGGAATTGCTGGAATCAACTGATCATAAATTAATTGCAAGTTTCTGATGTGATGAAGCCAAAACAAAAGCAAATGCAGTATTATGAAAGCCTTTTCAATACAGGCTCACAAATTTAAGTGTCTCTGTATAAAGCATTGGTGAGATATCAAGTGGCCCAACTGGCAAGCCACATTCAATGCAATATGCAGATAATGACATTTAAGGTAACTGAGGGAGACATAAACCTCTTTGGGGAGAGAAATAAAGAAAATGTGTCTTCTTTAGTCTAGTCAAACAAAAGTAGAGACAGAGTGATCTCTCTGTCTCTAGAGGAGCAAAAAGGGGTTAATCTAAGAAAAAAAGAATATGAGAATGATACATGAGAGAAGGTATTTAAATTTGGGTCACAATAACAAGTGAGTACAACAAAGCAGTCAATACATCTAGGCAGAAAATAGAAGACAATTCCCAGCCTTCACAGCAGAGAGTTTTTGCTGTCCATGTATTTCTAAAATGGAAGATGGGAAAATTAGGAAGGGATTAGATGATGTGAAACTTGTGGCAGGTAGTGCAGAACTCATGGACTAAAAAGTGCCCTCCGGGTAGGTGTCATAGTGAAGCTCTACTAAGAAAAAGAAGAGACAATTTGACCCTCCTATTGGGAGTCCTTGCCTATCGACAATCACAAAGCTGCACACACAGCTCTGATGGGAACAGGGCTCTTGGCATAGCTGCATCCATTTGGGAACCCTTGTACAGCTGCTACACGGATGCTGTGCCTCTTAGCAAAGCTGAGATTTGGATTCCCTGTCCACACAGACTCAATCTGCAGCTAAGCAAACACATTGTAATGATCCTTCTCCGTTATCAGAAACAATTGTTTGCTGCAAGAAGTAATTACATTTTCTTTTTGGTTCTGTTTGGCACGCAAAAAAAATCAAAGTAACATATTTAAGCAGAGAAAAATTCCAAAAAAATCTAATCTCATTAATCTGGAGAGACCTCAGACATCAACTATGACATAACCAATCCAGGACAGAAGAATGTAATAAAATACATTACAGATATTTCACTTAGAAGTATAGATTAGTGAGGAGGTATGATCTGAAATGTTGCAGCACAATGTTAGGTTTGGGGAAACAGGGAGAGATTTGCTTAATCTTTAGTGATACAGGCCTTGCTCATTCCTGGCTCCACCTCAGTCTTTGTTAAAAGCAGTAAATTGAAGGTGTGCCAAGTAATTTTCCTTTATTGCTTTAGCACCTTTGCATTCATTATGGGAGATTGATTCACTTGCTGCAGATGTCTCTCACCTGCTTGATTAACATGGGCCACTAAGGATAACCAAGAAAAAACTGAATGAAGCATAAAATCAAATTACCAAAAAAAATAGAGATGTAATACTCCACCTCTTTTTGATTCATGGTGAACTCCCCACAGACTTTTCTTTCCTATTTCGCCCCTCACTTGTCCTGTGTGTTTAACTCACTTGCTTTTTTTTAGTCAAAGGCTGTTTAAGACTCTCCAGAAGACTGTGTTATCTGGTCAAAGACCATACAAAACTGTTTGTGCACTCCTTGTACTTCACACAGTCAGGTCCTGTTCTCAGCTGGATGAGGTAATGCAATATAAATAGTAGCTGGAAAGCTAAGACAGGGCACTCAAACCTCACATCCAGCCTACTCCTTTTGCACAGACATAGCTCAGGCACACAGGGCACCATCCTGCTGCGAGGGAGCAACAGATTTAAATCATCTGTGATGCTCAGGTTTATCCTGTCTAATGCTCTGCCATTCAGCTGTTCAGTGGGAAGACATTTCACACTACACATCTTAGGGTTGTTTCAATCTTTCTACCCTTACACATTGTTTAAGCCAACCCAAGCTGCTGTGACAACAGGCTGGTCCTGTATTGAAAGGAAAAAAGCTTAGAGAAACTGGAGCAAGGAGCATGTGTGAAAAAGAGCCCCAGTCCTGTAATCCAGAGAAGGGGCACCAGGCAGATGTTTGTGTGAGAAAAGGGGTCTCCAGAGCACTGAGCATGAAGAAGGGAGATGATGAAAAATACTGTTGAAAACTGTGTGGCTGGGGACCTTAAATTTAAATCACCATTGGTACTAAAGCTGTTTATTATTAGCTCATGCCCTATCTTCAACAATGTGCAACAACTTATCCTTTGCTTTTATACTGGTAAGTGCGACTAGAATCAAGATTTAGGATTTGATTTACTTGTGATCCGTCAATCACAACACATAGCAGCAGATTGTCTTAGCTGTGTTTAAGACTGAAATCTCAATTGTCAATCTCTCAACCAGCCCAGTCTATTCCCTATTCCAGTGCACAGAACCAGCAGGAATTGCAATTCATGACACTCTGTTGTTATTAAAGACCAGCATTTGTAGAGTAAAGGCTATGATGAGAGGCTGGACTCATCTCACCTTTCTGCAAGCATCTACAGCTGAACTAGTCACCTCAAGTTCCTTATACAAACAAAAGAGAAAATTAAGTATTTTCAGGGCATGATTCATTCACCTTATTCTATGTACCTAGCTCAGACTGAGATGTGTTGATTTCCTCTGAGCTGAGCTAAATTCTGCCTGAGGGGTGGTTCAGACCTAGACACCTACAGTGCAATCTCTGCATATGGCTGGAGTCTCAGACTTGGAGGTCTGAACTCTGGTCTTTGGACTCCAGCCAGCGGTAGTGAAGGGCAAATCACTTCATCTCTGTAGAGCAGTTTCTTTTCAACAAACTTTTGCTGCCCAGGATGTAAGCACTGAGTTTAAGCAAGTCATATAGGCATACTCTGCAACTTGCTGAGAGAAGAGGGCTCTTCTCAATGGAAATTCAAGTTGAACTTGTGGCCTGAATCATCATGACTCTTTTATATAGTTAAACTCAGGTAAATCTTGGCTCCCTGCTTTGCAACAGTATTTCCTACAGTTAGAATGTTGGATCCTATGGGCAGGGATCTAGAAAAGCCTTTGAAAAACAGGTTTGACTCCTTCAAGGAAAACCACCACCCAAGCTTCTGGTAGCTGAATGTAAATTAGGCAGTCAAATAGTCTGTTTTGTAAAAGTACTGGTCTTCTTGCTGTTCAAGAGTTTGTCTTCTGTTGCAGAGGTGACTCAGCTTGTGAGTTACCTACTCTGGACTTAAAACCTCACAGAGGGACAGATTCTCTGGGAAGCCACACACTGGAAGCAGAGAGTTGCTGCACAAGGAACAGATCCAACTCCCTGGATCATCACCAATAGTCCTGTCTGCATCATTCTGGCTCTAAAGCACAGGTGCCCTCATCAGCACCCCTTCAGTGAGAGTCAGGGTTAGGCAGACACTGCATTAAGAGCAAACCTTGGAGTTATGCTGTGCTAGAGCTATAAGAGATTCATGCAAATAAGGAAAATCTTTGCCAAATCAGAAAGAATACAGGTGTTATTTGGCCATTCATAGGAGTTTTCTAGGTTGACTGCAGTAGTCATTTTGATAAGAAACAGAGACTGTACCCCTGAAGCAATTTAATAATCTAAGATACTGAGTTCAGTAGTCTCATCTTACCTATTCCTTTCTTATTTATGAGCAATGATTTTTTTTTCTCTGAAAAGTTATGTACTAGCTTTTTGGAGTTTGAGTTGGGTAATACTTCTGAGCACAGTGTGCAAAATCCAGAGCTTTCTCCCAAGCAAGAACACCCTTCTCCCTCAGGAGAGCAACCCTGCTTCATTTACAAGGTGCTTCTTGCTACCCCATAAATCTCACCTTTTCCATTTTATCCCACCCCAGCTTTCACATATTCCACTACTTCCCTCTGTTTCCGCTCTCAGAGTCTAAAAAGACTTATTTTTCCACACAGTCATCCACCCCAAAACCATTTTAGTCTTATATAAACTCCCCAGTGTTCTTTAAACTCTTTGATTCCTTTTTTTTTTTTCCTCTCTGAAGGGATAACACAGTGTTTCTTTCCTCTCTGAGGTTCCACCAGAGATTTTCTTTTTATCAATGAATATAGGTCAGTGAATTTAGACCATATGTGTTGCTCCACTGGGTGATTGTTCCATTTTTCAGTAAATAAGGCAGGACATCTGTCTTAACAACACAAAAACCTAGAGGAGTTTGTCATATCAGACTGGTTTTGTACACCTTAAGTGTTAAAAGACCTTGAAGACTCAGTAAGTAACACAAAAGGTCAAAGAGAACCTATGGGCATTTAATCTGAAATTATTCCTAAAAAGAGCTCTGTAGATAAATCAATTTAAAAGGAATACTTCTTTCATTAGATGTGGAATTGCAACAGAATTCTGTGTTGGGAAGAGAATCATCATCAATCAGAATCTAGTGAAGTCATGAAAGAAAAAACAGTTCAACTTTAGTATTTCTAATATTTTGAAACCGGGAATATTTCTATTATTATTTTAATATTTCTGATGATTACATTGACTATGTTGACATCTTTGATCAAATTATCGATGTGTGCAGCATAAATATTTTTAACATGGATAACCAATGCTGTATTTTTGGTATGCTCATTGCAACATAATAAATATTGTATTATATAAAAGGAAGTATGTCACTTCTCTTAAGAAGAAAACATGGAGGAATTAATGAGTGAGTAAGAGTCTTACACTCCATTTAGACTGCAGTGCCTGAGAGCAGTTACTCTCTGAGAGAGTACAACCCACAGAGCACACTCTTAGTAAGCAGACCTTGACAAGCTTTGAGAGAAAAACCGTGTTTAAAAAAACAGATTGTTGTAACGCTTTCTATTAACATTCACCTAATCCAGGCTCTTAAATCTGAAAATGGAAAAATCTCCAGAAAGTTCTGAAATAAATACTACGGTATACACAGATGGTGATGTTGGGGCACAACGCCAGCACACAGAATCGCAGTGTTCGGCGACTCACAGGCAAAATAATTAATGGCATTTCTAGCAGCACAGCACCCTGAAAACGTACACACTGCCTCGTGGAGTACTTGTCAGCAGTATTAATCTGGGAAATAATTAGTCCCTCTAAAGTTCTTTCACACTCTTTCACCAGATGGCCAGGCAAGATAGTCAGCTAAAATCCTGCTGTTTCAGCACTGGAGAAAATGCCAAGGAGTGATGCTTTATGCTACCCTGTGCAAGGTCTGGGCACACTGCACTGTGCTCATGGTTTCGTTCTCCCAGGTACTGCAGAGCAGCACAACATGCTTCACAACTCCCACCAGATCGTTTCCTGAGCATCACCACCAAGCCTGCTTCACACCCCAACATTTGCAAACCACTCTGCAGAAAGTTCTGCCATCTGCCAAAACACAGGACCTCTCCAAATAGAATTAGATCAGAATTTGTATATTTAGAAACAAGATTAATTCCAGAAGAGACAGCATAACAAAAGAAATACGTTAACAGTAGCTCACAGTTACAGTGGCCATTCAATCGTTTAGAAGCTCCAGCTTGACAATCAACTAACCTTCATTTTATCTCACTTCACTTCGTTATTGAGCAAACATTTAAGTAACTTCCTAGTGACATTAACTATTCCCACAAATATCCAATAGTGGTTTAGTCTACACAGGCTGTATGATCAGCTACTGATTTGATGGCAGCCTGGTAACACAGAAGCATGCAGTTGAATCTTCTGCATTCCAGCAGAAATGCAGACACTGGCCTAGAACCACACGCAAGCACTGGAATATGAAAACATACCTGCTATTTTGTTTGGGGTCCCTGTATCCTAGAGCTAGCTCCAAGACTCTGGAAGTCAGAGAAGAATAGTCTTTTCTTAGAAACTCAAGACCTGCTCAAAGACATAGATTACTGGATACGACATCTGACAACATCTGTAAGACTCATAAGCAGCAGCACAGGGAATTCTGGAAAATTAACACTTCTCCTTTGAACAAGGAGCAGTGAGCCTGATTTGGCTGACTATGGGAAAAAGAAAACAAAATAGGACTCTGAGCAGCACTGCTGTGGCTGTAGCTGAAGCAGAATTTCCATTTCAAAGCCTGGTTTTCCATGTCCTACTTCTCCCTTATAAATACAAGCTGCAAGTTAAAACTTGGCCCAAAGAGTTCACCTGTCACATTCACGAATTAAAGACTGAATCAACTTGTTAAAAAAAATTGGAAAAGGAAAACAAGATACTATTGTTAGTACAAATACATTTACAAAAAAATCTGCAGTTCTTTTGGGAAGGCTGTGGGGAAAGTCTTGGCTGCCTGGTATTCAAGAGGTCAACAGCATGCCACAGCTGTGCACTCCTGCAAAGACAGTGACTATAAAGCCCAAGATGGCTCTTCAGATGTGTTTATCTTCAGTACAAAGCCATCTCAGGTCTGGACAAGAGAAAGGAACTTCAACTTTGCAAGTTCAGTGTTGACAGTCACCGAGTGCATGTTACAGGAAAAAACTTGTTTTGAGCTGTGCACCAGTGTAGTCTTGGTCAGAGTTGGCCTCAGCTGTTTGATATGTCAGAGTTTGGCCTGAAGGACATGGTTCATTCAGTCAGTGACTGAATGACTGGCTGATACATCCAACCCTGTCTGGTAACATCCAGACGCTGGATGGCTTTCCAGGGCAGGAGTAAGCCTTACAGAGGTTTCAGCTATCTAGCCCCGAGTGCAAACATGGAACATGTTGATTCACCAGGACATCCTGTCAAACTCCCACACAGCTCAGCACAGGACTTCAGTCACTTTGGGTGAGCCTGAACTGCAGCTCTCCTCCAGGAGCAGTGAACAAAGCAGGTGGGCTTTTTCACACAACTGCCTCCCATCTGTTTGCCCCTCAGAGATGCAGAAGCTCTCAAGACCAAATACCACCATGCTACTTATCTGCGAAAACAGGGAAGTAAACAGAAGGGCACATGGTGCAGGATTAAAGCTACTTTACTCTTCTGTGCACCTGCTTGTATCAGGTTACTCTTAACAGCATCCAGTCACCTTCCAAAAGTCCAACAGTTAAGTGACGTGACTAATGTCTGTTATCTACGGTTCACTCACTCCTCCATCCTGTTTGATTATCCCATCAATATGTGGCAAGTTTCCCACTTTATGTGCAGCCACGACCTTAGCTGGTTTTGGCACATTAATTAGTATGCAGCTTGCAATTTTCAATGGTAAAAGATTTTTCTGTGGATAACAAAATCTAGCAATGAGCATTGCCCCCCACCTCACAGTCACTTACTAAAACACACCAAAGGAATTAGTGGTGAGCTTTGGGGAGTGCTGGAGATTAGGCCATGGGAGTGATCCTTTGAAGAGTCTGAACACTACAGCTGACATCTACAATAACCATCAGGGAAATCCAGGGGTTTGTTTTCCCTGCAAGAGCAATGAACAATTCAGGCAGCAAAGCAGTCAAAGAGGAGATAATTAAAGAAGACTTACTGAATAATTTATTTTGTGAAAATGAAGTTTAGTGTTTGGTGTTTCGTATTTAAGGAAAATGTCAGCATTTCAGTGGAAGAACTTGTTTTCTGAAGATACAGAGGTGTGAGAAACACTAAGGTATTAAGAAGTACATTAGAAAACAGTGATTACATTTTAGGATCATTAAAAATAGTCATGACAGCTCTGCTGTATTTTATAGCCATTCTGCCCAAGACAAATATTTGATAGTACATTAGCCTGGCTTGCAACATTTTCTGTAACATGCAGAAACTTTAACAGGCTAATTGTAAAAACAGTATTGATTTTTCTAGAAAGCTCCATTTTGGACTGTGCTATTGTTCACCTACCATACCATCAGCATGGTTCTCAGCAAATATTTAGATTATATTTGACCAAGGCCAAATTGTCAAACAACATTATGGTCACCTCACAAACAGGGACACAGATAAGGCAGAGATGCTTAACATTTTCTTTGCCTCTGTCTTCATCACTGGTGACAAGCTAAGAGGGTCCCAGTGCTCTGAGCTGGATGACCATGGCTGTGAGAATGATAAACTCCCAGTCAACGCTGAACTTGTGTAGGATCTGCTGCTCCAGCTCAGGCCATGGTGTAGGGGTGTAAATCAATGGGTAATCAATGTAAATCAATGAGGGTCTGGAGCAGAGAGCAGGCCCCAGCAAAGTGTTTCTCCTCCCAGTTTAGTTCCATTACAAGAGGCAGTGGATGCTGGAGCAGTTGACATTTACCCACTTTACCTAAAAAAGGGTGATTACTGTAAAATACATCAGCAGAGAGATCAATCTCACCTAACTTTCCAAGTACACTGTAGACACTACACCTAAATTTTTTTACAATTAGGCATTGAAGATTAGCATTTACACTTACGTCACAGACTCCGGGCAGAAATAATCACTGTAAAAGTCTAAAATAATCCTTGTGAATTCTACTCTAGAAATACCAATGTCTGTGCACTGACTGAACAGAAATGCAAGCAACTACTTCCAAAAGGATCATCAATATGTGCCTGTAATCAAGCATGACGAATGCCAGCCCAGAAGCGGTGGGGTTTATTAGCCAGCCTCACTAGGAACAGATTTAATACCTACTAGCTGGAGCCCAGGAGAATAGGAGACTATGGACTGTCATGCCTTGAGCTGATGTTTTGTGCCAGTGTTGGAGCTTGCTATTTACCCCCACCCCAGGAAAAGACCTGCAAGGTCTGACCAAGAAATTAGCAGAACACTAAGTTGGTAAAGGTGAGGCACTGGCTGAAATGGAAATGTTCTGGAGATAGAAAAAAGGATAATAAATTATTACAGTACTATCAAAATAATCTCAGTTCCTCTCCAGCAGGCAGCAAAAAGTCAGCAGAAAAGGATGTTAGGGAAAGAGGAAAGGGAGATGGGAAGAGAAAGCTTCAGCTCCACCAGACAGAACTTCCCTAATTAAAGAAGGCCTTCCTAGGCCATCAGGCAAAACATAGTCTTGGCTACATGAGCCCTTAACATTTCCCATGACACTGGGTAGGCAGAAACCCTATTCCCAGTATCGTGGGATATCATGAGGTCAGGACAGCAGGACACTTTCAGACCTTCACTGCTCCTTCAGACAGAGGACCAAGATGGACCAGTGCTATACATCAGTTTTCAAAATGAACTACCATACCTTTGAGGGAAACAGAGACCACTTTTTACAGCACAACAGCTGCAGATAGGAATTTACATTAAAAAATATTTTCAAGAATGAGGAGCAGGGGGGAATGTTAGTTGAAGATTATGAGCAGCAGATAAATACCTTTTGTCAGATGAGAAACGGATTTTTCCCCTTAACATCCATAAATATCATGCTAATAGGAAAGGAAATGTGATGCCACGGAATAAGGCATATCTTCCCATCATGTCTAATTACTCATCCCTAAAATGAAGCTTCCTGATTTGGTTTGGGTTTTTTTGGTTTTGTTTTTATTTTGCTGGGAGAATTATCAGGTGAATTATCATTGCTTTACACCCTGAAAATAGGAACCTACCAATTTCAATTGCAGCTGACTATCAGAATGAAAATCTGATAAAACGTAGTTCTTATAAGGTACACTGATTCCTTTAGCTGAAGGGTTTTTTTTTTCTGGAATGTGTAATAGTAGTGTATATATATATATATATATATATATATATGAATAAACTCAGCAATGAATGGCATAAAATGAACAGAAGAGTGTAGTCATAAAGCATTCAGTCACACCTTTGACTCATTTGTACACTATTTATCTTCTGGTATATGCCACAAGAAGTAATCATTTAAATAAACAACTTCTTTAGTAGGTAATAAAATGTTATTGAGTTTCCAGTCTCACATCATGTGCTATGGCTATAAATCAGATTATTCTAAACTTGCACTGATTTGCAGCACTGGGAGGCATTTTAGAAATGCCACAATTGACTGGGAGGCTGGATTTTTGTTTCCCTATAGTGTCTGTCTCTGCAGCAGTCCCAAGAAGGCCATGGGTGTTTGGAAATGTGCCCGTGCCTTTTCAGCTCCATCAGCTGTTATAACATGCAAAGTTACCTCTCCTGAAAACCTTGCCTAACTTTTATATTGCTCAATCTTTTAAATGTGTATAAACCACTTTCAGATGTCAGTTATGGTTATTGCTGGAAGTGTTCTGCTGTAAATTACCAAACACGGCACACTGGGAAAATTTGCCAAGAGGTGATACAAAAATGACTTTGATCAACACTGGCATCCCAGACACAGGAGAACAAAGCAACCAAAGGAGCATTTCTTATTGTACCAACCTCTCTGGTTTTGAGGCGCATTTGGTGCATCTCTCTAATTAGAGATGATAGCCTACAACTGGTCCCACCACCCTCTGCTTCCAGGCTCCTTGAAGAAGAAAAGGTAGAAGCCAGTGACCCCTTTTTACTGATCTCTCTACTGGAGTCTTCTCTTTTGAAGAAAATTATGGCATCTGTGAGGAAGACAGGGGTGCTCCTGATCCTGAGTGACTAAGCTGGCCAGTAACTTCCTTTGGTCAAGCTCTCTGTCTTCAGCTTATATCCTCCAGTCCACAGAGTGTGTGCTGTCTCAGGAATGTGAAGAGGGCTGGATGCCTTGGGAAAGGGATTTCACAGCGCTCTAGGATGCGTGAAACCTTCCTGACAGCTCAGCGGATGCATCAAGGTGATTAATGTTGCATGCTGCCACCTGAGAACATCTGCAGAGAGACAGGGAGATGCATCATCTGTCCCTTTCAGACAAATATCATCTAGACAAGGAAGAGGTTAGTGTGTTTTGGACAGCTCTTTATGCAAGGGCGGTCCCACACCAATCCTACGAAGATCTCTCTAGAAAAAGCTTTGCATTAAAAACAGTATATTCTCTCTCTGACTCTAGCTCACAGCATGTCTAAGAATCTTATATAGCAGCAAGTGATCCAAGCAAGGAGAGCACAGCACCAGTTCAGAGTAAAGCTGGACAAAACACTTACGCAAAAAATTGTCCTCTCAGATCTGTACTGGGTAAATGATGACAAAATTCCTGTTCATCTCCTCATATTTTCTGCTCCTTATATTTGAAACAAGGCATAGTTACACGGTATTTTAACAAATCCTAATTCTTTCTATGCAACAAACAAGGAATTTTAAAACTGTTTCAAAATCTGAAATAGCACCTGGACACTTGCCAAAACATAATGATTCCAAATTTTGGCATGAGACCTTACAGTCTACTTTTAGCCCCACTTGAAACAAATGAGAAACACTACTTGGAAGCTGTTAATACATAGATAAACTCTCTCATCTCTGCCCAGTGCTCAGGAGGTTTGGGAAATCATGGTTTGGAGGCACCTATGCTGAGATGACTCTGTGTAAATACTCCTCCTGTGTTGACAGGACAAAAGGGAATAGCTTTAAACTGAAAGCTGTTATACCATGATGGGGCCCTGCTCTCCTGGAGATGGCTGAACATCTGCCTGCCCATGGGGAAAGTGAACTGATTCCTTATTTCCAGCTTTTACTCTTCCAATTCTCTCCCTGATCCCACTGGTGGGAGACTGAGTGAGCAGCTGTCTGGAGTTAAACCACCACAGTGCTCCAAGTGATTAAGGGCTAACAATGTTCTGCTTTCTACATTAGGGGCCTTGGTCAAGGACTGGATCAGAGGCCACTTGTAAATTTAGGGTTGCTCCAGGAAGAGAAACAACAGAAATTATAGAGCAAAAGACAGAATTTCAGAAAGGAAGAAGAATGTACCAGGCAAATAAGACAGGTGAGGGAATGACATGTGGCAGATGTTGGCCATGTGGCTCACTCTCAGATACACTGGAGGTGCCAGTAGAAGGTCTACAGCAAAACCATTAACTATTAGCTCTATTAACCTAGATGAATCCCCAAGCTTCTCTTGAGAGGTCACTTCTCTTTGGNGAAGCTTCCTGATTTGGTTTGGGTTTTTTTGGTTTTGTTTTTATTTTGCTGGGAGAATTATCAGGTGAATTATCATTGCTTTACACCCTGAAAATAGGAACCTACCAATTTCAATTGCAGCTGACTATCAGAATGAAAATCTGATAAAACGTAGTTCTTATAAGGTACACTGATTCCTTTAGCTGAAGGGTTTTTTTTTTCTGGAATGTGTAATAGTAGTGTATATATATATATATATATATATATATATGAATAAACTCAGCAATGAATGGCATAAAATGAACAGAAGAGTGTAGTCATAAAGCATTCAGTCACACCTTTGACTCATTTGTACACTATTTATCTTCTGGTATATGCCACAAGAAGTAATCATTTAAATAAACAACTTCTTTAGTAGGTAATAAAATGTTATTGAGTTTCCAGTCTCACATCATGTGCTATGGCTATAAATCAGATTATTCTAAACTTGCACTGATTTGCAGCACTGGGAGGCATTTTAGAAATGCCACAATTGACTGGGAGGCTGGATTTTTGTTTCCCTATAGTGTCTGTCTCTGCAGCAGTCCCAAGAAGGCCATGGGTGTTTGGAAATGTGCCCGTGCCTTTTCAGCTCCATCAGCTGTTATAACATGCAAAGTTACCTCTCCTGAAAACCTTGCCTAACTTTTATATTGCTCAATCTTTTAAATGTGTATAAACCACTTTCAGATGTCAGTTATGGTTATTGCTGGAAGTGTTCTGCTGTAAATTACCAAACACGGCACACTGGGAAAATTTGCCAAGAGGTGATACAAAAATGACTTTGATCAACACTGGCATCCCAGACACAGGAGAACAAAGCAACCAAAGGAGCATTTCTTATTGTACCAACCTCTCTGGTTTTGAGGCGCATTTGGTGCATCTCTCTAATTAGAGATGATAGCCTACAACTGGTCCCACCACCCTCTGCTTCCAGGCTCCTTGAAGAAGAAAAGGTAGAAGCCAGTGACCCCTTTTTACTGATCTCTCTACTGGAGTCTTCTCTTTTGAAGAAAATTATGGCATCTGTGAGGAAGACAGGGGTGCTCCTGATCCTGAGTGACTAAGCTGGCCAGTAACTTCCTTTGGTCAAGCTCTCTGTCTTCAGCTTATATCCTCCAGTCCACAGAGTGTGTGCTGTCTCAGGAATGTGAAGAGGGCTGGATGCCTTGGGAAAGGGATTTCACAGCGCTCTAGGATGCGTGAAACCTTCCTGACAGCTCAGCGGATGCATCAAGGTGATTAATGTTGCATGCTGCCACCTGAGAACATCTGCAGAGAGACAGGGAGATGCATCATCTGTCCCTTTCAGACAAATATCATCTAGACAAGGAAGAGGTTAGTGTGTTTTGGACAGCTCTTTATGCAAGGGCGGTCCCACACCAATCCTACGAAGATCTCTCTAGAAAAAGCTTTGCATTAAAAACAGTATATTCTCTCTCTGACTCTAGCTCACAGCATGTCTAAGAATCTTATATAGCAGCAAGTGATCCAAGCAAGGAGAGCACAGCACCAGTTCAGAGTAAAGCTGGACAAAACACTTACGCAAAAAATTGTCCTCTCAGATCTGTACTGGGTAAATGATGACAAAATTCCTGTTCATCTCCTCATATTTTCTGCTCCTTATATTTGAAACAAGGCATAGTTACACGGTATTTTAACAAATCCTAATTCTTTCTATGCAACAAACAAGGAATTTTAAAACTGTTTCAAAATCTGAAATAGCACCTGGACACTTGCCAAAACATAATGATTCCAAATTTTGGCATGAGACCTTACAGTCTACTTTTAGCCCCACTTGAAACAAATGAGAAACACTACTTGGAAGCTGTTAATACATAGATAAACTCTCTCATCTCTGCCCAGTGCTCAGGAGGTTTGGGAAATCATGGTTTGGAGGCACCTATGCTGAGATGACTCTGTGTAAATACTCCTCCTGTGTTGACAGGACAAAAGGGAATAGCTTTAAACTGAAAGCTGTTATACCATGATGGGGCCCTGCTCTCCTGGAGATGGCTGAACATCTGCCTGCCCATGGGGAAAGTGAACTGATTCCTTATTTCCAGCTTTTACTCTTCCAATTCTCTCCCTGATCCCACTGGTGGGAGACTGAGTGAGCAGCTGTCTGGAGTTAAACCACCACAGTGCTCCAAGTGATTAAGGGCTAACAATGTTCTGCTTTCTACATTAGGGGCCTTGGTCAAGGACTGGATCAGAGGCCACTTGTAAATTTAGGGTTGCTCCAGGAAGAGAAACAACAGAAATTATAGAGCAAAAGACAGAATTTCAGAAAGGAAGAAGAATGTACCAGGCAAATAAGACAGGTGAGGGAATGACATGTGGCAGATGTTGGCCATGTGGCTCACTCTCAGATACACTGGAGGTGCCAGTAGAAGGTCTACAGCAAAACCATTAACTATTAGCTCTATTAACCTAGATGAATCCCCAAGCTTCTCTTGAGAGGTCACTTCTCTTTGGAAGCTGTGCATACAGAAGTTGGAAAGAGGAGATATCAACAGACAAACAGGACTCACTGCCTTGAAGAGTGTGAGTACTGTTTTGTACCTGTAAAAGCTTTATCATAATCTCTGGGGAAATCCCTGTCTTCAACACAATTTAGATTAAAGCTTTAGTACCTGGAAAATTGCTTCTCCCTCTCAGATCAAGGTTTTTTTCTTAATGCCTTTTTATTGCTGTGTTTCTGATACAGAAATTGGCTTTTTTTTTTACTTCCCAATTCATGTTATAATCCTTCTTTACAATTGTATTATTATTACTATTACCTATGTATGTCATTATTTTTAATTTAGAAAATGGAAAACTTCATGAAGAAAATTACAATAATTAAACTTGTACATGAAATGGAAGACTTTTAACAATTCACTGCACTTCCATACGCAATCTGTTGACACCATTTCTATGAGCAGGGAATGACAACAGGCATCGAATTTTCCTGTAAACGTTAGCCATGAACTATAAGCTGCTAAAAGTTTTCAGAAACCAGAAAGGGGAAGGCCATCTTTTCTTGTACCTCACATCCATTTCTTGTAACTGAGGTTCAACTCTATCAGGGCCAGACTGTAACTTTTTTTCAGTCTAAGCAGAGTCTCATTCTTCAGGCAGTTCCATTACATTTATTTATGGAGTAATGTCTTATTGAATGCGCTGTTGGCAGGATCTGACTCTGCACAGATAAATAAGTTGCCCCATACAGCTTCAAATGTCAGTGTCACACAATGGAAAATATCCCAGGTTAGACAGATGTACTATGACCAACACATTGAGAACTTTTACTCCCCTTCTGCTGATTGATTGAAGAAGTATACCCATGAAATGGGGTGATTTACACAATTTCATTGCCTCTTGGCTAGAATAAGCTTTTGCCAGTCAGATGCTCCTGAAGGATGCCTGCTTGTGGCATAAATCTGATGTAATTTGATACACAGCACAGCACACAATCAAGATGAAATGATCCTTAGATAATTCTTCCACGAGCAATCATTTTGGGAGGACAATTTTAATAACAATACTTTCTTTTTTATTAAGTTCTTTGGACTATGTTTTCAGATACTGAACAATTGCATCCATGGGAAGTAGTTATTATCCAGTTAATATTTTATTAATCTTTTACCTGGGGCCAATATCTTAAAAAAACAGAGGAGATAGCTCTCACTGAAATACTCAATACTGAAGGCCTTTTCCAGATTAGACTTCTACAGTGCCTCCTTATTATTACAAATGCTTATCTCCCACTTTTAACAGTCCCAGCTTGGTTATGCCAGTGTTTCACTTGTTTGTTTCTCCCTTTTTCTTCCTCACTCATACTCCTACATTTTTCCTTCCCTCTCAAAAAACAACAGTAGAGGGAAGGCTTAGTAACAGTAAAGGGTTGGCAAGCATGAATATAAACAGATAACAGCGTTCTAAAAATATATGACTCTTTCCAGTCTCAGTCAAAGCACCATGCCTGCTCAACAACAGGAGAATCCATGTCCAGGACTGAGCTGATGACCTACCAGTGGAACACAGTCCAGCCTGATCAATCAAATGTTCCACTTCCCCAGTAGTGATTAGGATGAAACAGTACTGAGAAAAACCCTAGTCCCTGTGCTGCTAATGTTGCAAGCTTCAAAAAACCACAGTTTTTTTCTTCATGTCTAGACTTTTTTTCTGAGGTAAAGGCACATTGATGTCAGTGTTGCCAAGAGCAAAAACTTCCATGTGACATTCAGAAACTGGTTCCAGAACAATTTAATTTCATCTTCTACAGCATGCTTCTCCCAAAAAAGCTCTTCACGGAGGTGGGATTAGCGATTAAGAGATGTGGAGGGTGGAACACATATGTCTGTGAAAACTGGAATTAATGTGATTATGTTAAGCAGAACGTATTCTAGGCATCAGTGGTTTGTAAAGATTTAATGAAATGTGCCCCAAGCATAGAGAATATCTTCTCTGGAAAATAAAGCATGATATTTAGAGAAGGCTGGGATAAAGAGGTATTTTAGGGCAAGCAGAGGAAAATCAACTGTCACTTTATATGAAACACCTTCCCTTTGTTCTGCTCTTTTAATTTCTACCATAATAAAGCAATTATAAGAAATTTATGATTCTGAAGTATTGTTAGTGCCATACTTTTTATCTTTGGAAAAAAAAAAGGAAATAAAATATATAACACAAGCAGATAATAAATTGATCAAGGCGTAAGACGTATATTGGGCATGAATGTTATCAGTTGCTACTCATTCTAATACTCCACTAATCAGGTCTACTTCTATGAAGAGATTGTTTTTTAGAGGATATAAAAAATGGTAAAATATTTTTCCTAGTCCATGAAATGTCACTGTTTTGATGGTACAATTTGACAGGTTTCATGAAGCATGAACTTATCCAGAAGGGCAAACAGTACCTGATGCCAATTATTCTGATTCTTCAGGAAATACCTACACCCAGACCCAAGGTTTTCCCCAGTGTGACAAATCATGTCTTTTTTACTATTACACACATGATCACGAATGAATTCTGGCTTTTGCTTATGCCTGTTGCTCACCTTGTTCTCAACCACCCAACATGTCCTGCAAGCGTATCTCATATTCTCTACAGTGACACATTACTGCAGTTTAGTGTTGTAGCATGGTGGTCTGTTGTAACATACCAGGAGAATGAAAAGTAGGGCAGGCCGTTTGCAAGGTAACATGGCTTTTAAGAAACCATGCTGCTGCAATTTTTTCACTTCATGGTGTCTCTAAATGCCACAGCTACCTTTCATGGCTTACACAAGCAATTCCTCTCACAGTGCTCCAAGGCATTTCTGCACAGTGGAGGCTACTCCAAGCACAAAGCAAATGTTTAGTGATTCATAAATTTTGTCTTCAGAAAACAGACAAAAATATCTCTTCGCCTTGGTCACAGGATGACCAAGCATACATATGAACAAACGCTATCTAGTGGTTTGGTTTTGGAGCCAGAGTCAAAGCAACTACAAGATATTCCGAAATGATAGGAATTTGCACTGAGATAACTCTAACAGCAAACAGCTATATGTATGTGAGTGCGCTTATTTGGGTTGTTTTATTCCACTACAGAATTTATAGCATTCAAAACTGTGTTACAGATGTATTTGGTTCTGAGAAGAACGTACACATCCTTTCTGTGCACAGCAGCACTTGTACTGCTCAGTAATGCATAAATTTCACATGCAGAATCCCACACATGCAACAGCAGAAATAACCTGCTGCACCATCTGCACTGGCAAGACAAAAACCAAATTACCCAAGCATTTGTGCACAAAGTATAACAGACAGCTACAAGGTGTTTGTTAAGACAGTGTGTTTACCAGTAGTTATTCTGAGTTGCATATTTAAAACTTCTTTGACTAAAAGTATTTGTCATTCTTTTGTATACTGAGAATTACAAATATGGATATCTACTGGAGGTGTGGCACAATGGAGAATTCTGAGTATTTTCTTTATTGAGATGGTAAAATTAGGCAATTAGACCAGACTACACTAGCACAACTGAAAAGCTGAGTAATTTTCATAACACAATTGATTTCTTACCACATGGTGCCATTTAAGGGATTAGAACAACTCACCAGGGTAATATCAAACTTGATTAGAAGCCAAGGGGCCTGATTGTTATCTCCATTAAGCCAGACAAAACGTAATTGACACCAGCAACTCTCAATTTGCACCAGTGTAACTAAAAGGAAAGTCAAGCACACTGTCTTTCACTTGGCCAAGTCATTTTCATATCTTTGAGTGATTAGCAGTGATTGTTTCAACCCCCTTGAAAATATCAAAGTCAGAGAAACTTCTCTGGTATTTTCACAGCTAGGTATGCTGACAGTACATGGGTTTGAGTGCCTTCATATAAAGAACAGTTCACACAAAAGCAAACAAAAGCAATATCTTATGTAAACCGGGAGAAAACCTTTAACGTGCTCAGCACGCCAAGACCTTTCTCCCTCCACAAGTAAATATCTGAAGATAATGGGATTAATTTTTCCAGATATTGAAGTATACAGGGGAGGAAGTCAGATCTGGGAAGCTTTTCAGGATCTCCCAAGATAGGTGTCATAAATCACAGTCAACAGATACTTCAGGGCTTGTTTCATCTGAACTCAGACATTTACAGCGCAGGTAAATATGCACAAGGTTATTGGCTAAATTGTCTCTGTCCACAGTGGTTAAAACAGTAACTTAGTAACAGAAGGATTTATCTCATCTTAGATAAAACCCATTATACATATGAATGTGTCCTCAAAATTGAGTATTTCTCCTGTTGGGAACAGGAGGCAGAGTTAAGGGTGACCAGCTCCAATATATGTGTCTGTAGTACATATATCTTTAGTTCATGGAAAGAAATCTTGTGGTTTGTATCCTCAACCCTGACTGTGCAGATGAAGTTCTATTTTGATTCCATTTTGGCCTGCTCCAAGAGAGAGTCTTCCTCACTGGTTTGGTACTGGGAGATCAGTGCTGCTGGCCATGGATGAGGGACCATCAACTCCCAATACTTTGGCCCAAGGAAATGGCCCCTGGTACTTTTTATACTGTCACACAAGTAAGCCACTGAGGTAGCATCAATGTAGTGGTAAAGCACATCAGTGTTTACATAAATTAAACATTTTCTGGGACCATTTTCCATTGTTGAAGCTGCCCTGGAATAGTCCTTGTTCACTATTGAACATTTGCTATTCAAAAGGGAAGAGGCTGGTGTTCAGTGGCGCCATTCCTAGGTGTCAGTATCTATCCTTCTTTAATAAGGTTACCTTTTTCACACTCATAGCTACATGCTTTGCTCATTACCCCTGGGTACAGCTGAGACCCCAATATCCCCTTTCTGCAGCAGATAAAACTGTGGCACCACCTGACTGAATGTCCTACTTGGGGCCAAGGCTGCACCAAGCAGATTCATATGTCCTGGTCCCATCAGGCACAAGCATCCCATTGGTTTTATGGCACATTCTATCCACAGAGGAGAGGGACTTCAACCAGAAACCTCAGAATTGTATTTAAACTTGAAAACAGAAGGAGCCAGAATCAATTGAAATGTAGATGAGGTATAATATGCACTGAAGATGAAGTAATCTGGGGTTATTCACCTCTGTTGGTGAGCTGCTGCAAAGAACCCTTGCAGAGCAGATGTTCCCTGCAGAAATAATGAGTGTCCATAAAAAAACAAACAGCATGTCATTACTTCTCAGCCTGTCTTACAATTTTCTTTGCTAACCACTAATATACCTGCCAGCCTACCTTCTCCATTTTCTATAAATTTGTTTTCCTTTTTATTCTAGTTTGTTTTTATCATCTACTGAGTATCACAAATGACAGGTAGATAACACATTTATTTACCTATATGAACATACGTTTATAACTTCAAACACTGACGGATGATTTGGTTAGAAGACAACCTTTCATGAAAAACTTTGTCTAAATTTACACTCTGTAAGAGTAATACAAATGTTTATACAATTTTAATTATATTTCAGTCAAGGCTTTCTCTAAACAAATAAACATCTATAATTCACACCTTGGAGAGGTCGAATACCACTTGAAAGAATGGCTGTAAACTAAAGTAAAAATGATTAAAGGAGGAGGAACAATTTTCCTTCTCTGTGCTGAGTGAGCCCCTGGACGGAAAACCACCTGCACATGAAATTTAGAATGATTCAGTCCTTCCAGTGGGAAGCACTGTGAGAAACAGCTCTGCTGTGCCAGGCAGTTTAAAGCCAGCAGTATCCAAGGGCTCAGCTGAGGAAAGTCCCAGGGCCTTCTTTGGAAGTAGAACAGCTGAAAAACTAGACATCCTTCCCAAAGAGGCTGAAAGTAACACTCCATTGCACAACCAAAACCCTCAGATTTGGCCCTGCCCTGAGCACAGGCCTGGCCCCTTCGACTCCTGAAGCCAAATTTTTCTGCAGTAGGTTACCTGCCCAAGTGGAACCCTTCTAGGAAGCATTAATGGTAAAAGGATAAGGATTTCAGGCATTTTTCAGCCTATGGAAGATGGACCTAAAAGATGCCTGTGTGACACTTTCATTAGTGTCCTTGTCCTCTGCAGCTTATGGCTTGGCAGAGGGGTTGATGTCTTGCATGTAAGTTTTGTCTTTTTTGGATCAAAATATGCCCAATATATGAGTGTTGTACAGAAAAGAAAGAAGAAAGAAAATCACATTTCAATCAAGATATTAGCAGCTAAGAAAGCTATTATAGCAACTGGAAGCCATGAAGATTTAATCTGCTCTGACCATGCTCTATCTTTCCACTGCTGCTGCTGATTAGACATCACAGACACCATCTTCACAGAATAACAGAATGAAATCCCTCAGGAAGTCATATTGCTTCTCCCATAGGAACAGATAGAAATTTTCTCCACATCCATGACTCTCCACTAGTTAATTACATCTCACTAGGGAGGTGCAATAGCAGAACTTTTGTTTATGGTATTTCCCCTGGCCAAACTGGCTGCGAACCATGTCCCAAAAACCAGCAGCACCAGAAAGCACCAGAAGCAGGTGATCCTGGAAATGAATGAGTTATCCCAGCCAAATTTCCACATGCACTATGACGCCAAGCAAGAATCCTCCATGCTGGCAAATTCAGGAGCAAAACTCCCTATTTTCTCAGCTGGTTTTCATTTCTGATGGCACAGCGATGATTGCACTTGGTACAAGCAGGGGCACTTCTGTTGTCACATGCTGATGTTGCTAGCATAGCAACCCACAATCAGTGTGAGGCTAGAAAATCTACTGAACTGTGCAGTTCAACAAAACAGCAGGTCCTTGAATACCATCTATAACTGCAAGTGAACACTTTCGGTAATGGTCTTGTCAGTCCTTTCTCGAAGCAGTACTAATGGGCAACAAATAACAAAGTGAAGCTCAGCTGCTAAAAGAAGAACACAACAGTCTGTTGAAGGAAGGGGAGGGAAATTATTGTCATAAAACATTTGTATGGCCATGTGAATTCTGCACTGCACTGTACAGAACATCTTGGCCTGCCCTAAACTTCTTAGCTGTTGCTAAGACAACTCCATCAATGTGAAAGAAGCAATGCAGAGTTTCCAGTGGCAAGACCTCCAAAGGGGATGGATTGGCTACTCAGTTTTGCTAGAAGAGGGAAAGGGTGTTGGTGCAAAGGGTAGGAAAGCTGCTGTGGCTGTGGAAGGTTGGCTGACACAGGAGCTCAACCAAGCACAGAGACAATGGGGATGGAATATCCCAGCAAATAACAGGGGCTCCTAGTTCCCAGAAATGCCGCCATTTTCTTGACTGAGTCAATCTCTAGGGAACATCACTGGGAGCTCCTAGGAGCATCATCGAGAATTCCAACAACATTTCCCCAGCCCAACTACCCCTTCTCATTTCTGCCTGGTGTATTCCAGCACCAATGTATCTGCCTAAGCTGGGAGTTGCTGAGCCTTTAGGGAAAGCTTTTCCCTCCAGCACCAGGCTTAAGGCCTTGTCCCAGGGTAAGACAAAAATGACACGTTGCAACCATAAGCAGATAAAGGAGATCACAAAGTACTTGCATGATCTATTCATGAAACCTGTCCTGTTGGACATGGAAAGTCCTCTGAAGGAGCAAAATCCTCTGCTATGAAAGGATCCACATCCTGGCTCCCCCCATCAGTTTATTCTAGATTTTCATACACCATTTCATGGAGGATCCCCTTTACTGGATGGTTCTTTGACTATTCGCAGACCATTTTTCACAGAATATTACTTGGATTATCTATCTGTAAGTCAAAATGTGGATCCTACAGTATATCACAGGAAATTGCATCAGTGAAGTTAATAATTTAATGTTTTCTGGAGGAAAAGATCACTATCCTTGAGGGAAGCACACAGAAGTGCATACCTGACAGACTTCATCTAGACTCCCTTAGGATATTTCGCTGCTTAACATAACACTGCTGACAGGCCTTCCTATACCAAATTTATGATTTTAGATAAAGAAGAAAAATCAGATTTAAGACTAGCAAACAGAACATGTTACAAGAAGGCAAACCTCTATAACTTATCCTCTCAAGCATTCATGGCCTAAAGCAATGAACTGCAAGTACTAACGGAGTGAAATCTGACAGCATGTTTACATTTTGAGGTTCATATGCATCCATATCTTTGCATAGGCAAAAAATACTCTGGCTCCTAAAAGAACTCTTCCCAACAAGGGAATCCATATCAAGCAATTGTCTCTTCTCTACCACCACTTTGAAAGACACTTAGGAAGGGTTTATCATTTCAGTTGCAGAGATCTCCCTTGATGCACCTTTGTGAGAAGAGAATTCCAGCAGCACATACATCTTATAGGTTGTACTACTGGTTTGCCATGATGGGGGCTTGGTCACATTCACTGAGGGACAGGTAGGTATCTGCTGTGCTTGCTCCACCTCCCTCACATTGCTTGTCGATGTTTTTTTACAGAAATTTTTTCCTCCTTAGAAATGCAAATAGCAGGTACTTAAGGAGAAACAATAGAAAATGGCTGAGCCCGGCGGGCATGTGGGTGTGGC
>VZRX01020672.1:251283-288021 GCA_013398075.1 Notiomystis cincta
TTGGTAAACACCTGTCCAAACCGCGACAGTGCTAGTCATTCCTCCTTGGAATTTCTCCTATTTTACTATAGCACCTCTAATACAGCATCAAAAACATTTGCACTGATACCAGGACTGGGACATGACAGACACATGTCTAATTCATATGTTCTGGGGCTTAAGAATTTCTGTTCTTCTCCCCACTCACATATTTCATATGGCTCAATTAAATGGAAGAATGGGATACTGCCAAATGTTTCTTTCTCACTGAAAAAGAAACAGCTATTTAAAGAATGTTGTTACACTAGCCACATTTCATCACAAAAAATGAATACCTATAATTACAATATCTGTGATTATATAATGTTAAACACAGAAAAAATAAGCAGTCCAACATTTTGATGAAAAAATTGTAACCTGTATTATCCACATTCAGGCTAAAAATTCTGGATCTTGTCCCAGCCTCAGAAATAAGATATACCCAGCAGTAACTGAAAAACAAATGAATCTGATTATAATCTTACCATACTCTAGCTTTTGCATTCCTCAGCTATGTGGCAAACAGATGGAAAAAGCCCATTACATGCACCAGGAGACAAATTTTTAAGGTATCTCTGCAATCATCAGTTATCTTTACACTTAGATATTTCTGGCCTTGGAGCTTGAGTCCTATTGCATTACATCTGTGAAATATTTGGCCATTCATTCATAACATATTCTGACACTGGCAGTGGACCTGTTGATCAAAAATACTGCTGGGTTTGTGGGTTTGCCTTCACATTCCGATGGTGGCAGCCCTGGCTTCCTTTTTCCCTCAGTCGGGATATAATTTGGAGGGTTTGAAAGCTTGTCCACAAGGAGCTGAGCAGCCGTTTTGGAAGTGGTGGTGGGAACACACACCTGGAGTGATCCAGAGCCTGGTGGGAGGCTATACAGAATGCCAAAATCCCCTCCAACACCTAAGAGGGGGCAGCACAGTGGCTGCCTAACGCCAGACTTTGGCAGATACATCCCTCCTGTAACAAGGCAGGCAGAAATGAGAAGGGATACTTGGTCTGGGGAAGAGATGCTGCTGCTGGACCTCCTGATGGTGCCCCTGGGAGCTCCCAGTAATGTCAGCCAAGAAAACAGTGTCATTTCTGGGAACTTGGAGCCCCTGTTATTTGTTGGAATATTCACACTATTTGCTCCAGATCGTGGTCTTTCATCTTGTAGCTCGTTGGGCTGTGGCTACTCTTGATGGGCAGGTGTGTACCACAGGGTAGGAGAGAATTGTGCTATCATTTGCCCTCAGCTAGAAACCACAGGTTTCCCTTTCACTGAACGACATGAAACTCTGACAATTGGCTCTTTATAAGTTACCAAGATGCCTTTACATTACTTGTATATAGCCCTATTGATTTTTTCAGTACTTAAAAGCTTTAAGAAAATCAATGTTTCAGCAAATAGAGTGGAGCAGAAGTATCATAGAATCCCATTTGCCATTCCAGCATCAGAGATCACGGTTAAATTAAAGGAAATAACATGTACAATGTAGGATGATGGATTTAAAGAAAGACTGTAGAAGACACAGAAAATGGGTGAGTGGAGAGACATGCAATTAAAAACAAAATAGAAAAAGATAAGCTGAAGATAAATATAGTGGCTGTGGGTTTGAGTTAGTTAATTTTAACAATCTAAAACCTAGTTGTCTAGTTCAAGATAATAATTTTAGCTTTCTGCATGTAGTGACTAGAACGCAGGAGCCATCTCCACAGAGGATTCAGCCTAAGGCAGGACAATGCATCACACTTTCTTTCAACTATCCCACTTACACAGCAGGGAATTAGGCCAGATACTGTCAAAATGCTTCATTACTAGTCAGGTCAGACAATAAATCAGATCTTCTGTTTGTGAAGTACTGCAATTTGTGTCTAATGACTGGAAGAATTGGTATATAAAGTAATTATCAAAACTGGAAAGCAATCATCTCCTAGATGTGCAAAACCTCATCTAGAATTTGAGTTTCAAAAGAGAAAAAAGGATGGCAAGTGTAAAAAATGATCCCGCTCCTTCCCTTTTCTGCAAGGAACCTACCTTCAGCATCTTTTTGGCTCATTTAAAGGCCCATTGTCATAGACCTATTGACACTTTCAGGTTGGAGGGGATCTCGAGATGTCTGTAGTCCAGAGTTAACACCATATTCAGGACCAGGTTCCTCAGAGTTTTGTCCTGAAAACCTTCAAGGAAAGCGAGACTGCACAAGTTTCACTGTTCTTATGGGACAGCTTCATGTTCTCCTTATAGCCAGTCTGAAATTCTCTTTCTTCATTTTATACCCACTGTCCCAGTCCACCTGCCAAGAAAAGCCCAGCTCTGTCACCTCAATGATCTTGTAGAAACTGGGGGCTGCACTCAAGTCCCCCTGCAAAGCCATCTGTGCTCTGAGCTGAACAAACCTGGTTCCATTGGTCTCTCCTCACATGGGAAGTGCTCCAGCTGTCACCATCGCGGGGGCATCTCATTAACCCTCTCAAGCATCACAAACCTGTGCACGTCTTTGCTCTATCCGTGGCCCAAAACTGGACCCAGTGTAACTGGATGCAGTCTACGAAGTGCTGGGTAAAGGGGATGATCCCTTCCCTCTACCTACTGCCCTTTGCTTCTCAGACACTGCCCAGGATGCTGTTGCTTATCTTTGCTGTCAGGGCATTCTGCTGGCCCATACCTAATTCACTGCCCACTAGACTTGATGAAGACAATTAGTCCATCACCAGCACTGGAGTTTACATTTGTCCTCATTTAATTTCATGAGGTTCCAATTTTGTGAGTTTGACCCATGCCCGCAGACTGTCCCTCTGAAGAACTGCCCTCCAGCATATCCCAAATCCCTCCGGTTTTGTGTCATCCACTGAGTTGATGCAGGCCCATCATGGCCTGCAGGTAGAGTGTGAACCACTAACCTCCAGTCTGTGGGCCCAACAAACCAGCCTGTTCTCCACCCATCTAGAGTGTATCCCAGGCAGGATACAAGGATTATGCTGCATCAAGCTGTATTAAGCAGTTCTGGTGTATCTTTCCCATCCTCAAGCTGAACCTCTACATGCTACTCCTGTAGTGAAGTTGCTCTTGCACCAGACATCATCTCTTTGCCAGTATCCATGTCTGGTCATAGTGGAAACCAGCAGCCAGGCAGGAAAAGCGAGAAGATGTGCCCCAGTGAACTACAACTCTTACTTCTACCGGGAGTACGGAATAGGTTTCCTGCCTACTACATCCTTTTCACACATACTAGGAGTTTTGGCATATTTTATAAACAAGGACATCCCTTTCTCCCATGACCCTGAAAATTTCTGACACCTACCAACCATTCTGAATTTCCTCAGTGACCATGCCAGCTTTAATACACAACCAATTTGCTAAGTTACCACCCTTTCTGCATTGCTCATAACACATGTTGTCAAAAGAATATGAAACATGATAATATATGCAGCTTCTAACTACTACACAAGTGTTCTAAATAATTTGCCTAAAGTGTCAGTCACAAAGTAGGACAAACGTTTACAGTCAAGTTTCAAAAAAATCTAATTAATCATCTCCCCTCTGCATTTTAGGTGATGAGTCTACTGTACCTATCTGCAAGTGACCTATTATTTCTAACAAAACAATCACAGCCCAAAGAAAGTCTCCAAAGACAAAGCACACATGGGATGTCTAGTCCAGCTCTTGCAGAAGTAGAACAAAAATCTCAGACTGAGATTTTCTGACTATGAAATAGGTGAGCTTTCACAATTTTACCCAAGTTTGTTTCCCTAACATTCCCAGAAATCCCTTATTCACGCTGATGTGTGGCACATGAACTTCCAGGAAGCTGAGCCTTCTCTCATGGGAAGTTAGGTGTGGGATCAGAAGCCGGTTTATAAAAGACACCTAGTTTCAATTTCAATACAACTGTTTCTTGTGAAATGACTAGCATTAATCACCTAAAACCAGATGGCTGAAGGGTTGATAAAAACATTTAGAGCAGATGTTTAGAAAATACTTTTTTTTTTACAATCCCTTCTTTAGTTTGTACATTTGAAAAAGAGTGGAGGACATAGAAAGCTTGCTGAAAAATATGAATTACCACCCTGCCAGTGCAAGTCCAAAACCAAAGCATGGGGCTGCACATAAAATGGGTATCATATGCTATTTTACAGTTACAAGGCAGTGTAATTTCGGTAGGTACCCACTAGACTATGTGGAATCGAGTAGCTGTCTGCTGGATGTACTTTGCATGCCTACTGTATTACTTACTATTTGGTTTCTGCTGAAGATGCTCCTTGGGGAAGACTCTTGCTCTGTTCATCAGAAGCCTTCAAAAGATATCAAAATGGGAAAAAAAAGTAACAATTCACTCTAGGAAAATAGGAAAGTTCTTTGAATTATAGAGTATCTATTAAATTCTCTAGGAAAATAGGAAAGTTCTTTGAATTATAGAGTATCTATTAAAATGCCAGTATGGTGTTTTCACATGAGCATCAGTCTATATGACATGTGAACTACCTTACCAAGGATTTTCTAATGCTTTCATTGCCCAAGTTGCAGCTTTGTGCTTCAGCACAAGCTTTGGGCCAGTGCAGTGCTGGGGGAACTGAACACACTCTGAGCAACTTTCAAACGTAGATGCAGTGCTTCTGTGGCAGGATGAAGTTCTGGGTTTTAAAAGTCAGAGTAAATGAAATTTTCAGCTCAGATGATTAGTGACTCCAAAACAGTAAAGGATGCAATCTTTAGGACAGTGACCTGTTGACAGCTGAAGTGCTGTGTGCCACAGAGGGTGTAGGTAAATAACACTTTCTAATTTCTCAGAATTGTTTTAATGAAGGAATTATACATGCTTTGGAAATTCTAGCGGCCATGGTAATTATTTAATAACCTCTACCAGAACAGTACAGAGAAAAAGCAGTATTATATTAAATACTCATAAAATAGTCTGAGAGCACAGTAAATAAAGTAACCTCTTAAACTGCTATCTGTTGGGTACAGTTTTCTTTATCATTTGTTTAGAGTACAACTAGTGATGAAAATTGACTATTTCTTCAAAAGAGAATTCTGAAAACTTAACAAATAGAAAGTTATATTTTAGTATGCAGTTAAATGTTTTCCCTCTGTGCTTTATCTTACTATTTGCAGTTAGATTTCTTTACTACATGCTGTTCCTGAATCTTGATAGATAAATATTCATGCTCAAGACATAGGTGAGAGGAGGCACATATTTGACTGATATGCCAGAATAATGAGATTTTGGCTGTGAAAATGTGATTAGACTTATCTCTCCCCATCCAGAAAAAAAATGCTTTTATAAATAAAAGTTACTATATAATTTGGTTACAGGTATTCAATGGAAAACAATTCTCATTCTTAGTTATATATTTCCATTTATATTTTTAAAACTATTGATTCTGAGGGATGAGGAGACTATCTCTCTGTGCTCTATTATTCCAGGTGACACATGACAAATTATGTTTTTCCATGGACTTTCATAGAGTCTCTTTCAGAGAAGACTCTTTTCCTTCAGTGCTCAGCTGTTAATCTTTTTTTTTTACTGGAAGACATATGCAGCAGAAAATGAAAAAAGTGCCTGTGAGCATGTTAATCATGGAGTGATTGATGCTGCCATTACAAGGGAAGGTTAGACAACATCCTCAGCAGTTTTCACCACTATTTACAACACAGTGCCAGTCATCCAAACTAAGGACTGATCAATGCAGACACTTGAAATTAATTCAATATGGGGTCTCTGAACATAATGGCAAGTCTGATAGCATTCATCTATTTTTATTTTGCTTCCCTATTTCAGCATATTGCTGAAGTCTGAAGACATCTCAAACTTATGAGACTTTAGAACGATATTAAGCTATTAGAGAGTGTCCAAAGGAGGGCAATGAAGATGGTGAAGGGTCTGGAGGGGAAACCACATGAGGAGCTGCTGAGGTCACTTGGTCTGTTCAGCCTGGAGCAGAGGAGACTGAGGGGAGACCTCATTGCAGTCTGCAACTTCCTCGAGAGGGAAAGAGGAGGGGCAGGCACTGATCTCTTCCCTGTGGCAACCAGTGACAGGACCCAAGGGAATGGCCTGAATTTGTGTCAGGGGATATAACTAAGCACTATTGCTTTTTATTATGAAGTATCACAAAACTGTTCCGCAGCAATGTAGATCTTACTGAAGTATACCTAGGCAGTAGATGTCCCTTTCCCTCTCCATTACTGATTTTATTAACAGCAGTGTAATTGCTCTGAAGCAATAACCATAGCAATAACCAGAGTTTTACCTGTTACATTTGTTTCCAATATTGAACACATAATTTTCTAATTAGCTGAAGACAAACCTTTTTCTCTAGTCTCTCTTTTCCAGGTTAGTCCAACTACTTTCTCGAATAATACTTTTAAAACTAAACCAGCCAAGCTGCTATCTGACAAGTCATCTTTTGTGGTCCTTTAAAATGAGTATTACTGTGGTGTGAAAATACTTCCCTTAGCTTTTCAAACATGTTTTGAGAAGCTCCCCTCCCATAAACAAACACTAAGAGAATTACCAATGCGCTGCTTCGCTAAAGGCTTCCTGAAATTGCAAACTCATTAGGTGTTTTTCCCTTGTAGTCTCAACCCAGCCAGTCATCACATAATTACTCAGTGTACATATTTCAGTGGTGTCTGAAGTGGGTCATGGTCATCTCAAGCATTCAGAGATCATGTAGGGTGAAAAGCACAGAGCCAATTGTAGTTTATCTCCCTTTCACTTTATCATGGACAACGAGTCAACAATACAGCAACAAATTGCAAAGGAAGAGCTGCCAAATAGTCTTGTTTACGAGATATTAACTAAAATAAACAGAAAAGGAATCAGGTACATTCTCAACAGCCATATGCAACAACACAGCCAATTCAGGTATACTTAATTTGAGTGACCAGAAGGACAGTATTTAAGTTGTAACGTAGCTCTGGTGTGCTATGAAATTTAAATGTTATCAGACCACATCCCTATCTTTAGCAGGTACCCTAAGTTCAGCAAGTTTCCTGCTATCACTCTTCGAGCAGACCCCAACGAGTTTCCCTTTCTTCCAGTCATGAAACCAACACACACTGTTTTCATGCCTCCAATCTCTTCTGAGACAGAAGTCAGCATTCACAAACCCTTCTGTGTGGTTATGTGTGAGCAGACTTGTTGTGTCTAGTGGTACGTTCCCTTGCAACAGTGCAGGACAGCCTTGCAAAATGAAAGGATTTACCCAAGAATGTGGGGGGGAAGAACTAGAGTAAAGCTTTCATGGGCTACCAGTCCAAGTGCTCCCAAGTTTGGGGACTCCTGGGTAGCTTTTCTTTCTAGCTGACAGCCTCCTCTTCCATTTTAATTCTGATCCAGAGGTTCACCATCCTGTTCCTGGCACCATAAGGAAATGCCAGTCACTAATACTCCATTAAATCTTCAAAGAAATTCTCTTCACAGTTCCTGGTAATTCCTCCGTTTCATGCCAGACATGCTTACTATCCTTAACATTTCACCTGTCCCATTTAACAGGAGAACTTAACTCCCTTGTCCACTAGATCATAGTGCAAAGAGAATAGGGAAAATGTCTCCCAAACATATTTAGCAAAAGTAATCTTCACATTCTGCACCAGTTAATAGGAAGCTTTCTTGGGGAAAGACCTTATTTGATTTTGCATTGTACATTATGACATCCTACATATAAAGTTTAAAAAGCAAAGAAACCCTTCTAACTCTTGTTTTTCTTATTTACTACTTTGCACTATCCATTAAGTCAGACACACTACTCCACTTACCTTTTGCAGCAGGCCATACAAATCCCTTTATTAGACAAAATTTGATAGCCCACTTTGGCTTTCCAATTCTCACTACTGCTTGCAATAAATCCCATGACATACTGCAGCCTTAAAAACCCTTTCACAATTCTATTTTTCATGCATGAAGTGTAAGAATCACACAGAGAGAGGCCTGCTTCTGCGTAGGGACCTCCTCATTTGTATGCAGCAGAGCAGATTCCCACCAGCTTGTACCTAAATGTCAGTCCTAATATGTGGTTATCACAGTAAGATGGCCAAGGTGATTTATCTTAATCATGAAGGCAAAATATTACTGTGTTTCATGGACAAAAAAGCACATTTTGACCCACTTCTTTTGAAATAGCTGAAACTATAAACATATATAATTTTTCGGCTGTTCTTTCATTTTAACTAGTTATGTGTTGCTGCTAAGGGCACCAGTACTCAAACAAAGGGTCTTTGGATACAGTCTCCTAGGAAAGCAGAATTTTTAGAACAGCAATTTCTTGTTTGCTGTCAAGCAGGAAATGTCCATAAATGGTTCGTAAAATCTTTTTGAAATTGAGGGTTGCAAATTATGCTTATGAGCACTGATAGACACATCTTCTAGATCTCAAGTTTTCACTGAATAAAGAGCCAAACAATCCCATAAAATTAATTTATTTTGCTATATCCCCATAAATAACTACCTTATCAAAATTTTGAGGTCAGTGGGAAGAAATTTCTTTGTTCTCTGTACTGATCCCCTTCCTGGAGCCAAGAGACATGGAAACACACCTCATCAAAATATATCTTTGACTATTAACTTAACCATTCTCTTCAAAACCCAAAGGATTTTAACAAAAGTCACACAGGAATCTAAAAAAAAAAAAATTTAAAAGGTCTCCCTATCAACTACTAAAATTGAGAACAATGCAATTGTAAACTTTGAATAACTTTCTCCAATCTCACACGAGCTGTAGATCAATGCAGTATTCAGGAACACAAGTGTCCAAAAGCCCAAAGTAAATTTTAAAGAAAAGTCATAGTTTGTCTGATAGCAAGGGGTTTCAAACCCTTCATCTCCTTGAAAAGCGTGTCTCCCAGCAAGGAGGAAAACTTTCCCGAGTGAAGACAGCTTGGCTGAATTGACCAGAGAGCTGCTATGTCCTCACACAAACTTACTAACAACAGAATAGGCAGCCAGCACTTCTTGTCCCACATCACCGTGGCCTTCATCTGTCCACCTCCCCCTCAGAGCCAAAATTGCCTTATCTGAGCCAGTCAAAAAGAGCACAGAATTATTTGGGTTGGAAAAGGCCTTTAAGATCATCAAGTCCTACCATTAACACAGTATTGCCAAATCCATCACTAAACCATGTTCCCAAACACCACTTTATACATCTTTTAAATACCTCCAGGGAGGGTGACTCCACCAGTCACCCAGGTTGTCTGTTCCAATGCCTGACAATCCTTTACAGGAGCAACTTCTAATTTTCAGTCGAAACCTCCCCCAGTGCAATTTGAGGCTGTTCCCTCTCGTCCTGTCATTTGTTACCTGGGAGAAGAGACTGACCCCCACCTGGCTGCAGTCTCCTTTGTTGTAGAGAATGTTGCAGAGAGTGATAAGATGCCACCCTCAGCCTCCCTTTCTCAAGGCTAACATCCCCAGCTCCCTCAGCTGCTCCTCATCAGACTTGAGCTCCAGACCCTTCCCCAGCTCCACTGCCCTTCTCTGGACATACTCCAGGCATTTAGTTCTTATGGAGCACAAGCAGTGCTACTTCATGGTATGTAGAAAGGTTGCCATCAATGCTCAGACTTTGGAATAGGTCTTGGTTACAGCAACGCATTGCTCACACCTTCATTTTACCTTTATAAAAACAGCTCAACTGACAACAAAGGCAATTCCCTTGAATCCAGCCTGTAAGCTGTTCCCTTTGCCACTGCCTTTTGAGCAGCCATTCTGATTTTTATTGCCATCTTACTAAAAACCATTTGCATGGATTTTTTTATACTTTTAGCAGTAGTTCAGTCATTTGAATCCATGGTAAAAGAAATCAGACTCCCAAAGGCCACCATGATTCACATGCAAACTATGTCTGTCTATTTCACTAGTATTTCCTAAGAATAGTTACTATCTGCCAATTTACACACAAATCCATCACCAACAGGGAGGTCATATGCCAACAGTGTATTTCTCTGCTGTCTTTAATTTAGATTTATAATAGTATTTTTTTCACAGATAAATACAAGTTGGCAAAATACTGGTCATACTGCAAGGAGTTTCATTTTCCTTAGGGAAAAGTAGATGCCAAATTATGATAGAACGCCAGGAGGCCATAAAAACAGAATTATAAGTTGACAGATATTCTAGTGTAAGTTGACTAAATAATTTTTTTTTTCCCTGCCAGGGGGATTATAACTGAATTGCTGCATCTGCAAAATCCAAAGTCCTTTGCCGCTACAAAATCATTTTCTACTTGGGTCCAAGCTTTATGGTAGTTGGCTTCTCGGTCACAGAAAGTCATACATTATTTACAAATCTTTAAGTCTGTTATGAATACATTGACTGTTCTCTTACCTTCAGAACTCATTAGCAACAGGAATAAGTCTTCTAATGCTATTTTCCACTATATACCCCCTACATATGCTGAACCTGCTGTGCCACTCAAAAGTGGTGTATTTCCAATGTTAGCCTTATTTTAAAGCGTGAATTGAAAAAACAAATTGAATATAGGGGAAAAAAAATCTTTAAAAATACCCCCAAAGCATGTTGACCCAGTAGGTAGATATCTAATGGGTCTTTGTGAAGTATGCCTAGATACAGGGATTTATTGTTGAAACACTGCAGACTTTTTAGCCTTTTTCCTCTAGGAAATGGAGGATTACACAATCACATTTGTCAATCCTTCCTTCCTTAGCCATGGTTGAACCTCTTGGCCAATTTTAAGCAACTTAGACAGCTGAGTTCAGGGAAAAAAGAGGTCTCAGAGGCAGAAGTCCTGACAGGTCTTGTGAAAATTAGAGTAGATAGAGAAGACAGAGAGGAGTATTTTGCCCATCCTGGGAGGCAACAGCCTGTTGTCTGTCCCCACACACCTAGATCACATCAGCCACAGCCTGGGCTGATGTTTACTCACCAGGCTAGGAAAATAGAACAAACACAGCATGCTGCAGGAGCTGAGAGGGATTAGAGGATGTAGGACACAAACCCACACAAACACAAGCTCTCCCACTGAGGCTGCTTGGTTTTTGTAACTCTTTTCAAAGACAACATCAGTGAGTAGCAAACTTATGTTTTCATTTGTAATGCAAACATGTATTTAATTATGAAATAGTATACTCTGCCAGGCTAGTTATAAAAAATAGGCAGAGTCTGGTCACACGGGGCCAAATGGTATAAACTGGAGTCATTCCACCAAATTCAGTGGAAAAATGGCCGTCTGCCCTGGAAAAGATCACAGACCTCATGGAACTCAAGGAACACCAGTGAGAACTGAGACCAAGGTGGGATGGGGGCCTCCTTTCCCTGCAGATCCCAACTACATGACCTCATGGCTTGTTTGTGAGCAGGCAGGGCTTCTCCCTTCCTGGGCTTAGCAGCAACTCATTCAAATCCTCCATCAGAGAGAGAGGCCACTGCCATGTTCTATTGGAGCAACTGGGACAAGAACTGTGTGGGAATTCTTAATTGCTGTATTTCAGCTCTGCCTTTGTGTTTTGCTATGGACTGCACAGATAGGCAAGCTTTTATAATTGTAAGCACATTTTACATATAAATAGATAAATATATAGACACATTTCTCCTCAATGGTAAGTTCAGTATTATGTACTGAGAAAGCAGGCTGCAGTGATTTGCTTTTAGCTGGTTAAGCAGTCTGAAGTGATCCAAGAAAGAGAAATAAAGGAAAATAGAACATTATTTCACTCTTCAATCAGTCTGCCTAGTTACAAGGCTCTTGCCAAACAAAAATGTAATATCTCTGCTAAAATTAGGATATTAGTTCTAATTACCAGGCATATAAAAATCTTAAAATTCTGGAGCCGAACTGATAATGTTGCTATGGAAATAAGCTTAATTACTACAGACCAGCTAACAAACTTCTCAATGCTGCTATCTTTACAAGCTACCTCCACTCCTGAAAATTTGTGGTTTTTTCCTCCCCCAAATGGGACTAAATATCTCTAGTGTTAACAGTAATTAAATTCAGACATTCCAAGTCTGAGGCTATTCTGAGAATTGCTTGACAGAGGCTAAGGCAAGAGAAGCACAAAGAGCAGTGCTTCAGTGTAACCACTACAAACAGTTAAAACCACATTTTTATCAATGTACTAATTCAGACACACACAGGCAGTGCAAATTCCCCCTGTACATAAAAACGAGCGCATGTATGCTCGTCCCACACAATCTTTCCCCCTCACACAGGAGGAAAATCTATGAGAAGGAGAGCCATGCAGCAGAGGCTTGTCCTGCACTCCCCAGACTTTGGTTACCAGTTACTCCCTATGAATACCTAAGTGTGCATATGGAGAGACACACACATGTGAATATATGCATGTGAATGTATGCACACAAGAAAAAGACCATTCATGAGGAAACTCTGGCGTTTTGCTTTCCCACAGCAGGAAGCTGGAGCTCAGGCACTGAGGGACGGGCAGCTCGCAGGGCAGAGGAAAGGCAGCAGGGCTCGTGCTCCAGTGTCACCATGACTCCACATGCTGGACACTGCAGGGTAAGCTCCCCAGAGGGGATAAGCTGGTTTTGCTGGGGATGGAGTGGGCAGAAGCCAGGCAGAAGGCACTGGTCCAATCCAAGAATTGCTCAGCTGCAGGGGCTGAGACAGAGCTGGCCCTGCAGGTCTTGTGAACCCCCAAAAAAAGGACCCTGCTCCCTCCATTCCCAAAGGGACTTTCATTCTCTGGGTGTGCCTATTCATCCTGCTTGAAAAATGGCCATGCCTAAGCCCAGCTGGGGCAGCAACACATGATGAACACGACGCACTGGCTACAAGCCCACAGGCAGCAAAATGCAGATAGTCAGTGTGAACTCCACAAACACTCAGTGGCTGAAAATCCTTCCTTTCCAGCACTTGGAAGTAGTCTGCACGTCTTCACTGATAGAAAAAGAACTCAGATTTACCAGATAATTTATACATCATGAATAATTTAAGCAGTCTTAATAAACAGCTGAAATCAGAAAATGTACAAGGAGAACATTTTACAGTGTTCCTTGTTGGTGGCCTGCAATAAAAACTTGCTTATATCCAATCTGACAAATGTCAATCTGCTGACTTTAGTTTAATTATTCCTAATTTATACCAGTCTGAAAGCAAAATAATTTAATTTCCCAAAGGATAAAAATACTGTTCAGTTCATAAATATTAGCTTTTTAAAGGATTCTTTGTTCATATTATTTTCCAAGATTTTCTTAAATCTATTTAAAATCAATGCATGCTTGCCAAATTGTACACAGTAATAATTCAGAGATAATTGGTCTCAGAATAACTTTACCAAAAATTGAAACAAAAATGCCTCTCAAATTCTGACACTCTGAAACCACATTTAGATCATAGAAAACATTTTCAAATTGCTTCAGAGTTGAGGAAATGCATTTGCTAGTTACTACATATTTTTTCCTTGGTGAAACCGCAGAAGGTACATCAGTTCTTGAATTCACAGAATTTAAACTCAGAGGAATGAACCAATTATATGGTCTGACCTCTGTATATGATGAGCTATCAAATTTCATTCATTAGCTCCTTTATTGAGCCATAGAAGTGGTGACTTACTTCCAGCTGGAATTTCAATGGAATCAGCTTTCAACTATTAGTCCTTGACAATCGTTTCTTCACCAGTCTTTTACTGCCACTATCCCTTTATGGCTGAGTTTATATATGACATCGACTCACCTCTCAGGCTTTCTTTGAGGTGTTCAGTGCCTGTCACTGTGTTTTCTTATTTCCATGGTTCCTTTCTGCACCTTCTTCAGCTTTTGATGTTCTTTTTAAAACAAGGATATAAATTCTTCAAAGAAAGGCAAAAAGCACTTATTTTTTCTACCCTGTGGTTTACACACCCAGAGACTAAAATCAGCATTTGGCTATAACCTCACTAGAACACTTCAGATTTCCACCAAATATTTGAAGAGAGCAGAAGTAGCATCACATAGAACTTGTTTCTGTAGCCAGGTGGATTGCTTCAGGCTCACTGACCTCATTAAACATAAGCAATGCCTCTTCCTCTAGCTTAGGCTTCCTAAAGGAAACTCAGTGTCATTCTGATGCAGAGGATAAGTTCCGCTTAGCCAGTGTTGAGTGTCCCATACCGACACAGGATCTGTATGATATGAAACAGACTCTGAAAATGCATCTGCAGAGTGTAACTTCCCCTTGTTTTTAGCAGCACAACTGTTGACATCAGTGCAAGAAGCAGGTGCTGCTTAAAGAGTCCTGCACTGGGCTGCTTCTCAGGAGCAAATCTCTTCATTTGGTCCAGAGAGGCAGCATGCACTCCATGGGAAAGGAAGAAACACAGCTGATGTGCTCTTCATTGCTTCAGCTGCTGCTCCTGGAGCAAGTCCTCAGGTCACACACAGTGCCCTGCGGATTGCTGCCTAAGGATAAGTGGTCAGGAGAAAGATGGCTGGTGCACTGGCACATCAAGTGTCAGAAGAGGCAGAAGGCAGGTTTAAACCACACTGGGTGTGATGCAGAAATCTTCAGGCTAACTGTTCACAAGCTACTTCTGGACTCTCCTGAGACACTTACTAGATTATTACCTATTAGCTCACTTCTTATTAGCACACAAGTGCAGCTCTACAGGCTGCAGGACTTGCTGTGGTGGGGACATCCAGCACATCTGTGGCGGCAGCTGAGGGAAGGCCCAGCCCTCTCACAGGTCTCACAGGAAATGCACTCCAGTAAATAAGGGGCAGGAAAACCCATCCCTGAAGGAAGCAAATACCACCTGATCTCCCCCAAGAGCCAGCCAGGAGAAAGTCTATAATGAGCTCTCCAAATGTTTCCACTCACAAGGAAAAAAGGAGCCAGACACTTTTCTCAGCAGCCACTAATACACTGAGCCAAACAGTGAGTCCTCCACGCCAGCTTCTGAGACATATGTAAAGCAACCTCCATAGCCTGCAGGTGCATGACATGCACACCAGCTCTGGGGACAGGGTAAAGGTGACAAGGCTGCAGGTGGTCAGGAAGAGACATGCTGGCCATGCTCCATCCCCACTAGCAGCCATCCTGCCCCATGCCATAGTCCTCAGACTTCTGCAGAATAAACTCGGCCAGCAGAGGTAAGGGCACCCCCAACACACACACTGATTAATTTTGAGTAACCTCCTCCAGCAAGAAGCATGTGATGAGACTTCCCAGCAAGATACCAGTCAGGTTTCAGCCCTGCATGCCTCTTTCAGATTTGTGTGTGCTAACACTACCAGCCAGCCCTCAACTGCTCACACAAACCTCCTCTCAGCCTGTTCCCACAAGAGCAGCAGCCACCCAGGCTCTGCACTCAGGCTGGGAGTCCTTGCCCTCTCTGGAGGTGCAGCAGCTTCAGCTGCTCCCTCCTCCTTAAAACCAGCCTGTAACCCTCAGCTCCCTACCATGCTGCTCGATGAGCGATGGCACCACTCCCTGTGCATGCCAGGGCAGTCCCTGGGGACAGCACAGCTTCTTGCACAGCGTCTACTCGCACGAGTGGCATCCCAGCCTTCCCTGGGCACTCTCCTCCAACATAATTGTGCTTTCCCAGGGAAAAACAAAAAGTGCTGCACTGAGGCAACTGTAAAGTAACAGAATGGATACAGGGTGGGAAGGGGATGGGAGTAAAACTGTGTCTTTAACCTTATTCTTGACTTGTATTTGGCTTTGAGTGCTCCACTATGCAACTTTAATAGAGTTTCCCTGCAGTGGGGTTACATGGATCCGTGCAAGTACCTGCAGCGTCAGCAGACTCAGAGAGGAGGATGGAGCACGCCTGCTTGGAGACTCTTCCACAGAAAAGTTTCCAGGGCCCTCACATCCCCACTGAGATGACAGGGCACCAATCTTCAAAGGCTCTTCTGAACTCCCTATATGGAGCCGAGTTTATTTACTTTAAGGACATTCATCCCCTACAGCCAACAGGGAGCACAAGGGCTCGAGCTGCTACAAGAAAAAGGTCTGCTTGCCATGACCTTGCATTCCCTAGAATTGTTGGAAAGCTTTCTGAGACAGCTTGGAGCAGTGCACTGGATCAGTCAGCTAATTATAAAACTTGACTGACTTTGCAAGCATACCTGACTCCCATGGAGACTGACAGCAGGGCTCATAGGATTTGTGCTGTGTACAAACAGCAGCTGGTTTTCAAATGATCATTAATATCATTTCCCAAAAATTTGTAGCACACTGAACCCCCCACTGTGCAAACATGATCAGCCATCAGGTTCAAAGTTCCACATGATTCCCACATTCCCAGGGAAGCATCTCAAAAATCACTTTAAATGCTAACATTTCCTTTTCCACTTTCCTCTCCCAAAAATACTGTTTAGTGAATCTGTAAAACCTCTAAAATCAGGTTGTCATCTTTGGACAGAGGCCATGTTTGGAATTTGTCATCTAGAAAGGCAAATATTTCACTAAATTCTGGCCATCTAAATCCAGGAAACTGTATAATGAAAACTATTTTACAATCTCATCTATGGTTGTTGCCTGCTATATACTTTATAGTTGACATATTTATATATTTATAACAAGGGGATGTAAAATATATTCACCTAGATAGTAGTCAGTCAGTCAAAAAAGAACCAGCACAGCATAAGTCCACAGCAGATTTTAGCTTCTGCCTGTTCCAGAGAATAATAGCTGGCTGTCTGGCTCTGCAAGTAATGGATTACACAGACACCTGTGAAAAATGAGCAGCCTGATTCTCTAAGAAAATGTGGGCATTCCCTTAGGCTATTTTTTCCTTCTATGTACTTGCAAAGGCAATACTAAGCAGAATATGTGGTATAGGAAACTATTACATTCTGAATGACAGATGTAATTGCATTTGAATCTTACCACGACCTCAACAGATCCCCAAACTCAAGGCCAATTTAACCGAATGCTCTGCTATTCCATTTGCCTGCAAAGATGCTTCCCAGATGAATTTGCTTTAAAGTTAGCAACATTTCATGATTCCCTGGTTGACACACAGTTCAGACTCATTACAGCACTTCCTTTACTGCCCAGTCAAACAGCAGATAGTGTTTGCAAATGTTGTTAATGGTATTGCAACACCCTATATGAAGAAGAGTCAAATGTAATATGCTAGAACTCATCCCAGCCCAACAAATAATCCTGGCTAACCATAGCAGTAATGAATGTCATCTAAGCGCAAAGTACTTTCAAAAATGTCTTATTAAGGCACACAGTGCCTTCAATGGTAGGATATCAGCTCAGACTCTGATAGGTGAGTTGGGAGCTACAGCCTTGGCTGAGGAGCCTGCACGAGCAGCACAGAGCACTGCTGCTCAGGGATGGAGCAGCTGCTGTGGAAAGGGAAGAGATAGAGCTGAGATGGAGATGGAAGCATGCCCTACCTGGCCTGGGCTCACAGACCCTGGAGGCAGTGGAATTGGAGCAGGGAGAATGGGCCCTTGATCAATTTTGACTAATGGTGCTACACAATCTGAACTGTTATGGGATGAAATTAAGGGCTCCCCACAGCCACTCAGAAATCCAGGATGGATGTACAGGGACATGTGCCCGGAGCACATGTGCAGCCACTCCTGAGTGCTGTGGTGGCAATGGCCTTCTGGGAACTGAGGCCATGTAAGACCAGCTGTGAGTACTCAGGGTGCCCTGAACAACAAAGCAGAGGAGGATATGCCTGGGCAAACAAAGACACATGAAGTACTTGATTAAGTACTAGAACTCTTTCCTTCTTTATAATGCACAGAGAGACTCAAAGAGCAGGCTGCTGCACTTTTTTTACATTCAGTCCTTGTCTGCAGTATGTATTTGAAAGACCCTCTTGAGGAGTGAGGAACAAGGAGAACGATGGCAACCATAACAGTGACCTCTGCTTGAGGGAAAGAAATAATTTTGATCAAATGGGTTAAAACTGTTTTTCAGCAGTGTTAACCTCTATCTTGTAAGGATGTCATATAAATAGCTGGAAGAAAAGATATGCTTATTAGTGATCAAAACTTTCCAGGCTTTCAATTAAGGAACGAAAGAAAATCATAGCTGGTCACATCTGTGTCCTCTGAAAGATTTTAAAGAGGGGAGAAATGATAGGACATTTCCAATATTTTTTGGATGAAGAAATTGAGCACAATAAAACTAAAAATCTTTTGGGTGGCTTTGAATACTCCGGATGAAACAAAAGCAAGTACAAGTAAAGCTTGAAGGATTTCTATGTATGCACCTTCTATTTTCTATCTTGCTTCTGAAGTCCCCTCAAAGAATTTTGATGGGGTTTTTTGCAGAGATCAGAAATACAAATAAAGAAAGAAATCAGGAAGAAATCTAGCAAATGTTGTCACAAGTCTTTTCAAAATCAGATCACAAACTGCATCACTAGATCACTGTTTTCATTACAAATGCTTCATTCCAGGAACTCACACCTTTCAATTATTCAAATGAGAGTTAAGTTTCTAGAAGAGAAGGGATGTCCAATGAACATTTTGTTTCCTTCACACATTTTTTCTTAAGAAGCTGCTCTGATACAGCAGATATACCCAGAGCTGCAAGGGCAGAGATGTGCCTCCATTCCTCCTCTCTGCCTTGCAAGGTCTCCCGAGATCCTCAGCACAGACTTGGTGCTTTGCACAGAGCCCCTCCTTCAGGACCCTTAGGTACCACCACAGCACATGAGCAGGACAGCGCTGTCACCCCTTCCGTTACTCAGGATGAGACCTTTTACCCTCCCAGGATGTAAATCACCAGCTGTCAAGTGGCCACAATGGCATGAAGAAGAAGCAGCACTACAGAAATGTTAATCAATTCTAATCAATACCAGATCCTGTGTCTGAAATGAGCTGCTGGCAGCAAAATGGCAGCAGCAGAGCTGAGGTTCTCCAGCAAACACTTAGAGTACAAAGGGAAACCACTGGCCCCAAAATATCCCTCACATTTAAAAGCAGGCTGGCAGGAGTGATGCTGAGGAGCTCTGGCACAGCAGGTATGAACCTGAACCAGCTGGCAAAGAGAATGGATTTTGATTTCCAATGCTATCCACACAAACATTTTCATTAAATAGGATCCCATGTCAAGTTTTTCAACCTCTGCTCCTGTGTTCTCCCTGCAATGTTAGGACCCTCAGCACTGGCCCCAGGGAAGTATCTCCCATGGCAACCCATTCCAAACCCATGGAAAACAGACCATGTGGTACCTAGGTGGATCTGAACCCCTGAAAACACTAATGGTTGTTTCATTTTGAGAAGGGGAGAAAAACAGCTGAGAAGAAAGGTTTATTATTCAGTGGAGGAAATGTGACATGGCCCAAAACTGAATGACAGAAATACACAGTCAATAAGTTACATATTTTAAAAATAAGCTATTGCTAGCAGAACAAGTCCAAATATGATTCAGGGAAGGAACACAGAGCAACCAGACACTCACAGTACACTCCACGCAGTACACTGGTGGACAATAAACCTGTCTGATTCAATACAAGAAGTTGGGTGTGGCTTCATGTATCTTTCATTGACCACCAGCTGCCATCTGTATGTTTCCAAATTCATCTATCATTATCTCATACTTCTTACAATTGTCACAAGCTTCAGGAGAACACTCACAGTGATCCCAGTCTGTCTTCCACATAAAATGTCAAAATCAGAGTTCCAATTGACTGAGTCTCTGTTGTTTCTAATTCTGGGGACAGAACCCTTTTTCTTGACACACAAGTTAAGAAACAAATTACTTTGATACTAAAATGTTCAAGAAAGAATATTTTACTACAGTATTTGGGAGAATAAAATATTTTAATAGCACCAAAATATTGCTTGATTTTGCCTTTTATTTGTATTTTTGGTGTAATAATTACCTTATTTTAACCTCCCCAAAATCTTTAACAAAACTATATTCTTTTATTTTGAATATGCAGGGATACCCTGGTCCAGAGTCAAAATATTTTTGAATGTTCTATAAAATTAAAAATTCATTCAAATTTAAGAGTTTTGAGTCATTTTCTGAGGAAAAAAAGAAAAGAAAAAAAAAAGAAGAAAAAAAATAAACGAAAGCCTACACCAGAAACATGTTGGTCAGCTCCTGAAAAGATGTGCTTTTAAAGAGTCCCAGCTGGGCTGGCAGGAGGCATGAAATATTAAATGCTTTTAAAAGAAAATAAGCCTAATGATCTTTCTATGCATTCATATAAAAAGACCCTCAATGTTTTGTTTTTCTTACATCAAAACCAGAGATATATAGATAGACAAATTTGGATTACTTACCAGTTAACACTGAAATTTCAGTTCATACCTATGTAATATAGTAGGTTGCTCTAACATCAGAAATCTTTAACAAAGCCAGTATTAGCTGTGAAGTGTTACTAATTCTGAATTCCTGGTGGTTTGCCACTTTAAATTAGGTACCAGATGAGATTAGATGTGGGATGGCTTTTTTTCATTGTTTGCTCATTCTTGTGCATTTATGAAAGTAATTTTCTAGTTCTAAAAGATCCTAGGTAAAACACTGTAGAAATTGAACACACAATATATTACAGTAAAATACAAAGAGACACAGCCTTACATCTTCTGATAAATAGCTCTCTTATTAATTGTGCATCCCAAACAGAAATTAATGCAAATCAATTTTTTTCTGTAAGATATAATTTCATTCATTCCAGTGACCTGAACCACAGAAATAATCACCAATATTTTACCCTGACACCCAGACATCCATTACAGGATCACATCCAGGCAGTCTTCTTCCAAGCAAGGAGCTCAGTTCTCCTGAATCAATTAATCTCTGTTTACTTACATGTTTCCCCATCTATAAAAGCACCAATTTAGTAAATCCCTTCTAAAACTGAATTTCAACATTAAACATAGAACTTCGACATGTGAGCTGGCAGAATTCATCAGTGACATATGGATATTCCCCAGCTACAGGAAACAGGAATTTATTCAACTCAGGTTTATTGCTGGAAGTGTTTCCCTAGCACATAGGCTGCTTAGCTCTGCTGAAATGTGTGGTGTGCACCTTACGTCTCAATAATAAAATGTACTCCTAAAACCAAAGAGTTCTGGCTCTTGCTGGAACTACACACCTCACACACATCAGCGAGGCTGCTCACTTTCCCAACACAACATTTGCAGCAAAAACTCAAGATATGCTGATTTGAAAACAATCTTTCCAACCTGCAGCATGTGTATAAAACACATTGAACTAAAAAGAAGGGGTCTAACACAGACATCAAACTACTTTTGTTGCCCTTATCCCAGGGCAAAGGTGGGCATAGTCCAAAACAAGGACTTGACACTCTGCTGATCTGAAGTAGGAGGTAAGGACTCAGCTGATTTGCTGTAGTAAGTCCAGCTCACTAATTTTGCCTGAACACAAGGGAGATGGGCAAGACAAGTTTTAGGGGGGGAAAAAATCCCCAAGGAGCAACAATAAATTGCTGAATGTTATGTTAGGGTTTTTCTTAAAGGACTTTGCTCTAGGAGACACAAGATTAAGTAAGAGTGAAAGCTTTCACTGAAAAGAAATAAATTTCTATCTCCATGTCTGCAGAGAAAACCTCCCAAGGACTCAGAAGACCTCTTGTTTCAGCATGTAATCATCCTAATAAAAATTGCTATAATCACAGCCTAGCTTAAGAAATTAGATTTTATGAAATTTTAATATTGCTTTGGGTCAGGGTTGGATTCATTCTCTCTTTGGGTGTCTGTAAATCATATTTTTGATTTCTTCACCATGAGGACTTTGGCTTCTGTCTTTAGTGAAAGTTGTGACATTGGTACCTGTGTCTGCAGGAGGGACCACACCAAAATCTGTAGGACTTGCAGAAAACTGCAAGAGCTGCTCAAGTTACCACTGCCTGGTGGAAGATGGTAAAGGTTTGTAGCCATTCACTTCCGCAAGTAAGCTCTCAGCTGGCTTTTCTCATTTATTTTAGAAAGCAGATCAGGTCAAAATTTGTGGATGTCAAGAAACTGTGGACTGCTTCTTTAGCTCATCCAACACCAAAATCTGAAAGGAAATGCCAAACTCTCACTACCCTTAGAACCAGGTTTCCATTTAGTTAGAAGTTGTATTACCCTTTTCAGATATACACACAGCAGCTTGATTTGATACTACCTAGTCACAAACCCCAACTTCACACTAAAATATCTCATCAGTAACTCTTCAGAAAGTCAAATATATTGAGCCACTCCAATTATCTTTAATAAAATTCTTGTGCTTTAAGCTGGAACAAAAGTTCGAGTTTTCCACTCTGGAAAAAAAATCCAAAATATTGCAAGACATTAACAAAAGCCTGTAATTCTGTTGAGAAAGAAGTTTTAGAGCAGTTAACTTGGTTTAGAAATCCATGGTAAGACTGGAAGAGCATGTACAGACATCCAAGTGCTGCCTAAGTGGAATTAGCACCAGTGTTCAAGGGGACTGTGATCCAAGCAGTCCTGACGAACCCAGGTGTGGGCAGCAGCACATCATGCAACACTCATGTTTCTGCTAAACATTTCCTTGAGTGCTCATAATCTTGTCCTCTTCAGCATCAAAAAACGGGGATGTTTGTGTATGTATCTGCTTCCCACAGTGGGGACACATAAACCTGGCAGCTCTCTAAGTCCTTTAGGGCCTCATTTAAGTCCTAAGGGCTTGACTTGCAGTATTCGTTCAGATTCTAACATCCTAACCATGCTCAGGGCACAACTTTAGGAATTGCTGTGGTTTATGGATTTCTGGTGTGAGCAATGCCAGCACTTGAGTCAAGCCCTAAGGTTAAGCTTCTGTTTTCCAAATTAAGAATCTCTTCAATTTACAGCACCTCTAAAAACCTTAGACCGTCTATGGAAAGGCATGTGGACCTTAATCTTCTCATGGGATCTGCTCTGTAGTCAGTGTGCCACAAAGCACGTGGAGGAGACGAACCTTGCACACACCCCCTCCTCAAAGCATCACTGTGGGGCTCATCACCCCAGCCAAAGATCTCCTTGCTCTCCTTGATTCCCTGTGGGGTGAGTCTTGCCAAAAATTCCCTGGAAAAGTCAAACCTACACCCCATGCCTCACGGCCATGAAGGCCACCAGGAGTTTCCACAGGCGCAGCACTCAACTCTGCTTTTGTTGGGGAAATACAGACACGGGAACAACCAGCTGCACACCCTGGAAAGCAAACTCTGCACCCAGTTTTTGCCAGGGCTGCTTCTATTTGCTCATTCCCCTACCCTAAAACAGGAATTCCCTAAGAGGAAAGTACTGGGGCACCCCAGACAGGTCTGAGCACTGCAGCAGCCTCTTCTTTCTATAGTAGTAAAGGGTACAGCCCACATAACATGCAACTTTTCCTTTTGCTTTATCATAGGAGAGGTTTTACTATCTTATATAAGCTACCTCTCTTCAGCACAAGCAGACACAAAAAAACCATGATGAGGTATTTCTAATTCCTCCACTTACATGCTCTACTCTGAGCACAGTAGACTGCTACTGAAAATCCTCCTGGCAAACAATGAAGGATCAAAGAGAAGAGCAGAATTCTGTGTGACTTATTACTAAAAAATGAATAGTGAGGCTAAACAGCAGCTTAGGAAATTATATAAGGACTAAGTATGCATTCAAAACAATCCCTTTTAAGCAAACCCCAGAACACTCCATATAAGAGCTTTTAAATGGAATATAATAACTGCTGTGCTATTCAATTGTCTTGATATAAGCTCATCAAAAATTAAGATAAACCTTACCAATCTTTTCAACCCAACACGGTCATAGAAAATAAATCTTAAATGCCAGTCATTTTAAACCATATACCCAAAAAAAGCCAAAACAAAACAAAAATAAACAAACAAACAGACCTCCAAAAATACACAAAAATTTAAACTCATAGAAGATCTGAGATGTTTTCTGCTGTGGGTCTACAAGCCAGTTGTCAAAAATTATTAAGACCAAACTCCTCCCCACTGAAGAGTACATGGAAAGAACCAAACCCAGCCTGCCCTTTGTTCACACCACACAAACACAGCATTCCTCTCTGGGAAGTGATGCTTACCAGTTTCCAAGCAGAACTCCACACCTCCTTCAACAGTGTTCTCATAAAACACACTTTCTTGTGCAGCTGTGTGGGCTGCAAGAGAAAACTGAGCAGGTCTTTCTTCAAGCAGCAACAGTAGTAAGAGGCTGTTGGTGCAGCCAGCAGAAACCACCACCGATCCCACTCACATCATCTGCTTAACACAGCCAAGATGCAGAGTGCACATGTGTCCTGTGCAGGCAGAAATCATTTCTTCGGTATTAGCAGCAGAGCTTCCTACCTGGGGAGGCACTAAACTGCACTCATCATGAAAAATTAACCATCACCGATTGAAACAGAAGCATTTGTTCTCAGTGTCAGGCTTTGGCACCATAACAGGAGATGAGAGACTCAGTATCAAATAGCAACGATGAAGGCAAACTAGTCAGAAATCCCAGCTTAGCATGCAGAGTATTACACTGGTGACAAGTCAAGGATTTTGTTCTCAGATCTGTTTGTGAGAAGCAGTTTTGTGCATTCAGCAAAGGAATCAGAAGGGAATAGCAATTACAGAGAGCTGCCGCAGCTGAGCTTTTTACACCATCACACCAGTGCAGCCCATTTCCCAGCAGGATGCTCCTATTGGGAAAACCTGATATCTGCTTGACATTACTGTTCTTCCCACAGCAGTTCCAGCAGTAGGATGTTTCTGAGCAAAACTGTAATGATTCAACAGAGAAATGTTCCACCCATAGAGGGACAAGACGTTACCTCACCAGAGCCAGCAGCTTTAGCAGATTTATTGCATGTTATCCCACAGTGGTTATTTTTCCTCCCAGTTTTAATTTTGCAGCACATAGTAGTTCCTTGGTACAAGAACAATTTGCATAACCAAGCACAGTCTCATTTTGAAGCACACTTACAGCAGCATCCAAATACCATGCTGTAAACAGGGCTAGAAATGGCACATCAGGTTTCAGTCTTGTTATTAAATCTTAATACTTCCTGAGGGATGTGTAGTCTTAATTGTATCTCGTGCCTTTGCCACAGCACTGCACATAGTGTCATTTCAGTACAAATCATATAGAAACACACAGAGATTTATCTGATCTGCTCCCCATCAAAGTTTTTGAATCCTGTTTTCTCTGGAAACCTATGAGGAGAAGATAAGGTGCAATACAGAGAAGTTAAAGACTAAAAACACAGTGCTGTGGTTTTTTATTGGTATAAAAAGTGAAACACCAGAGAAGAAGAGAGAGTAAAGTGCTTGCTGTTCTCCAAAAGACACCAAAAGATGCTTTTTGGCAACTAACCCTTAAATTTCAGTTTGCTTCCTCACAGTCCCTCAAAATGTATTGCCTTTTTTTTTCCTTTTCCTTTGTTATTCTTTAATTTCTCAATGAAGAAATGGTAGGGCACCACTGCATGTTATCTGTATAGATGGTGTTTTAAAAAATCATTTTAGGAAAACACACTGTGCCATATTTATTCAATCTTAGAGTAGGAAGCAGGTTACTGGTGCTGCTTTACTATGTCAGCCTGTAACTCCAAGTTCTGTATTTAAAAGTACCAAACAAGAATTTGATGAGGGTATTGCAGCACTCACTTAAATAAAACACTGTACATGCATAATTGGAGATAGAGCTTCTGGCCTGTCTTGGCTTTTACATAGCTCTTTGTTTATGTTTGCAGTCCATCCTAGGTCTGCATCCTTTTGTGTATAAACAGCTTCTGTGATGGTGTTCTATGAGATGTTTTCCCTGTGCTTTTTTCTCTTTTTTAATTATTCAGTGTTGGAATTAATAAACAGCTTAGAAAATGTCACAGCTCAGTGCAGAATGCATCAATTAATAAAGTAGGATGCAGGAAATTTAAAGGTATATTCCCCAGTGGCAATAGAGCTGATTCTCTTCCAACTGGAATACAAAGCAAAAATATCCCACTGACTGCAAAGAGAGCCAGTGGGCTTAAAAGATTCTCATGATCTTACAAATTAAGACAACCTACTTTACTTGAACAGTGACAGAACTTGTAGTCTAAGCATCATTTAAGAGCTATAAAGTGCACAATATGCTCAAAAGGATTAAATTTACTTTAAAAAAGCAATTTGCAGATTTCATGAAAAAATGTTATAACAATTTGATCCAAATATGTGTGCAATCAAAATCTCTCCCCTCCACTCAACTCATCCTATAACGAAATACCTTGGGGAAGGAAAGAAGCCATAGGATATAACTTTGATATTTTTCTAATTCTTTTAAGTACTTGGTCTGGGCATAAGCAGAGAGGTTGATAGGTGCTTTGGAGACTGAAGGGTAGTTTGGGCTTAGCTTTATCAACTGGATTTGAGGAAATTGCTGTGATCTGGTTGAAGAAACACTTATCCACTGGCTTCTACTGTGGCTTCTGCATATGTGCAAGAATGCAATTATAATGCTTAGAGAAGCATTCATGGGGCTCTGCAAACATCTAACACAATCCAAAAAATCCTATACACCATTTGGAGAGGCAGAGAGAGTCAGAAAGAAGGTAAAAACTGTCACCTTGACTCGTCACAGCCTCTCCAGTCTGAATGCAGAGATGTCCCTGTTTCCTTCTTGCACTCCTCAAATCTCTTTTCCCTGCATCTGCTTTCAGCCATTCATCAGAGAAGCAGGTTGGGGGAAATTTTCAAAAAAGTGCCCCAACCTCAGCTTGGGGACATGAGCCTGCTGCAGGGGGGCAAAGCCCAGACAGTGTGGGTCCTAAACTACATTTTCTTCCCAAGGACATCTGAAGCAACATACATTAACTTTATATGTTAGAAAACCACTTTTTTCTGAGGAATCAACAGCAATAATGTATTATATTAACCTGAAGAGCCACAGTTCAGCAAAACAGGTATTTCTTAATGACTGGAATCCTCTCCAGCTGAATTCTTGGCAACTACTTCCAGTATACTTCTGCTAGCAGAAAGTTTCCTTCTTGAAACAGGCTGGGCAATTTATGCCCAACCGAAAAAAAAATTTCTTGTCTTGACTACTTACTGTGTTCAATCCCTTGAGACACGTGTCTTCTACTCTCTTGTCATCCCCAAACAGATCCTAATTTTCAGTTGCTCATAGGCAGACAGTCAAGTGCTGTATGCTTTAACTACTTAGACACAGTAAGAAATGGACATAGCCTCAAAAAGTTAAAGCAGGATGAGTTAAAAAGAAAGCATGGGGAAACCCCAAAGTCGTGTGGAAGAAACACACCAGCAAAAAGCTTTGTCCCAGGTCAGTGGACAGGTAAGTAAAAGAGAAAGGCACTGATGACCTCTCGATGCTCAGTTTAGTGCTCTGTGAATAGAAACTCTTCACTTTAAGTACTTCATCCTTCTGCTATAAAAAACAAGCACCTTATGTGGCTGAGGAGAGAGTAGACTGTATGTTCACTTTAAGAAATCTGGAATTTCAAACACAATGATGCTCTACAATGTAATTCCCAAGGGCATCCATGAAAACCTGTGCTCTCTGTGGCTGGGAAAGGGCTCACAGAAAGACGTACATTAGGTATGTGCAAAAGCATTTTCTGAGACAACAAAACCTATATCATGTTTTAACTGAGAAAACACAGAATCAAAGCTAAAGAGGAAATTATTTTATCTATCCTGTGGCAGACAAATTAAATACAGAAGTGTTAATTCTTGAAGGCATACAGATGTTTGATTAGGCAAAGTGTATTTATTGGTAAAAATTAATTCCAACATCAAAACCTGTATTGATTGCTGTCCCTCTGCTTACCCTGTTGAACTAACGTGGCCTAAGCAACTCATGTTTAGTGAGGGTGGCTCTGAGAAGGGGCAATTCCCCCTTCCTTTTCTGCTCTTTCCTCCCCATCTAACACGTCTCCATGGTGGTACCCTTCTGCTCCCACTACTGTAGCTGCCCACCCACTTTGCTTATGCTTAATTCCATTTCTATCTCCATTTTCCACCAGCAGGAGCTGGGATTGAACACTGGGATGGGTGTTAGACACAGAACAAGGTGAGTTGCTGCAGGTGGAGGTAGGTGCAGCAGCTCTCTGTGGTGACAGGCCATCTACTGCCCTTCACTGAGCCTTCAGTATCAGCAGGGCTTCAGGGGCACTTGTGCCAGAAAGAAAACAAAGTTTTGGCTGCTCCATTCCCAGGAGTCTCAAGTGCACAGTGCCACAAACCAGTGTCATGCTCAGTCTGGCACAGTCAGGGACTGACTTAATGCTTATCCAGTATCAAGAGACCCTGCATTACAAGATGACAACTTGAATCTCTTCTCCTTCCTAGCACTACCATTTACGTGTTTTCAGATCATTTCCATGGATCTATGTGTTTACATTTGTCTTATTTGAGGCTAACAGATAGAAAATCTACTATTTCTAGTACTCCAGCTAAAAACCGCTCTGTTCTCAGCAGAGCTTGCAATACCTCCCAGTCCAGTACTACCTGCAAATTCAATTGAGTTTTGTATTCACAAACCAGACTTTATGGGAATTCCTGTGGGAACTCAATGGACTCCACATCCCAGTTTAAAGTATGACCATCCATCATTACCACTGATGTCACTCTAGGTATGTCTGATATTAATTGGGCCCAAGAAAATTTATTTGGTGTGGTAGGCAAGAGTAGGAGGCAATGGTTGGTGGTGTTCCTGCCTACGGCAGGGGAGTTGGAACTGATCTTTATGGTTCCTTCCAACACAAACCATTTTATGTTTCTACAAACTATATCAATACAAGGTCAAAATTAATAATGTCACCTTTAAAAGTCACTTTTATATGCTGTGATTTTCCTTCATTGAACCACATGTACATTCCTCATCAGTCCATTACCTTCATGATAACTTATGATTTTTCTCTTAAGAGACTTTAACTATTCCTTTACTATGGTCAGGATTTAATACTATCTATGACATATGCCAGAATAATTCTTTTAAATTATTGCAATATTGCCCTTCTCAAATGGAAGATAATTCCAAAATTCCCATGACTGCTAAACACATTTGCAATGCTGTAGTAAAGGTGTAGGTAATTCCTTATTTCATAAATCCTGTTCCACATACCTGCAGGGCATCTTTAACTGCCTCTTGCTCTCTCCCAAATGTAGCTGTTTATTTAGTGTTTCATTTATCAGCTATTCATGCTCATTAGGTGATAACTTGTTGGGGTTTTTTTCCAGCATCAAATGCATAGATGAACGAGGAAGTGTGGGAGAGGGAAATCAGCTACAATGAAAGGGGTGAAATGTAAAATATTTTGAAGTCTTACTGCATTCTTTTCCGAGCTACTCAGAATAAATGTGAATGACCTACATACTGTGCATACACATGAACTTATCAATTGGGTTAGAAAGGTTACATCTACAGTGGCCCAGCTCCAAAGCAATTCAAGTAGAGCCCTCACAAAAAGAATCTCAGCCCTGCCTATTCACGTTAAAACAGAGCAATTTCTCTTTATAATTCGTTGTTCCAGAGTTCACGATTCTCATCTCTCTTGATATTCACTTCAGTGCTGGGCCCAGTGCTTGTCATTCAAGTAAGAAAGGATCTTTGGAGATATGAAATGCAATGCAAACACCAAGGTTCACAACTTTTTTTTTTTTGACCAGCATTTTCATTTTAATTTGTCTGCTCGGTTAATGAGTGTTTTGACTCCAAAATGATAGCAACCCTGAAAACAGTCTATAAAGTTTTATACTTTACTTCCATTAAGATTAGACTCATATTTTTTTCTACTGGCCTTCAGTGTTGCACCAAAATAAACCAGATCTGGTGTTGCCACTACAGTTAGCACAGGCGCATAAAAAATGCAAAGACCAAGCACTGAGCAACATAAATAAGGATACATAATTACACAGCAGCTGCTCACTGGCAGGAAGGAACTCTGTGAGCAAAATTTGGCCTGGTGATCTGAAATAGGATTCAAACAGATGCCTACACTTCTCAAATGGCTAAGACTTAGCTTAATGTTAAAGCATAAAGTTAGCTAGATCCAAATCATCATAAGTCTTTACAATTTATTTTGTCTAGGATGTGCAGTCATGAAAAAACTATTCAACATGCTTTTGTTGTTACCTCCACTTTTGGGATCAGAAACCAAAGGTGTGTAGATCCCCAGAAGATGCTCTGGGAATACAAATACTTCTTAGATATACATGTGTCCAGCATACAGGTCTGTCAAAGGGTTTTGGCACTGCCCAAAAATTCCTGAATCACTTTTCTGAATTTAAGTGCCTGCTTCTCCCTTGACTGCCAAACATGCCCCTCCAGCTTTTCTCATGATATCTAGCACTGGGTTCTGAGACATAGTATTGCAAGAGGCCAGAAGCCTGAAAATGAGCAAAAATTAGCACCTAACTTTAAATAAGGTTTTTTAGCCTTTTATAGAATTTAGCCCTAGCTTTCCTAAAGCTCACTCATCACAAGTAGTTGTTGAAAATGGGACATAGCTGTTTGACAATCTTAGACATTACTGAGGTCAGGAAGGCTGCTGCTCTAAGGGAGCTGAAAGCTTTACAGGGAAATCACAGGAGCACAGGGGAAAGCACTTTAAATACAGAGGCCTGTTTTCAGTTACCAGCATGAACACCCTTTTGGGGAGAACAAATAATTTCCTTTGCAAGGGCTGTCCCAAACAGCCCCACAGCCTGCTCCAGCACTGCTTCTCCCATGGGGAAGAGGGGACCTGCAGGATGTCTCCATCGGGCTCACAAGCATCTCCTGCACCAAACAATGTAGAGGGCTCTGCTTTGACAGGCAGCTGGACTAGGTGACCTTCTGCACTCCCTCCCAGCCACCACTATATCTTGGATCCTAAAAGGACCTGGAAATAAGCTTGTTGATATATCTCTATATAGATATATATATATTCAACACATGCACCAACAACCTGCCACCCCTCTGAGCAGGGAGGACGGGGGAATGAGTTGATCTCAATATCAGAACCTGGGATCCATCAGATCCCAGGATGCAGACACATGAGTAAGCAGGGTAGCAGACTCTTCCAGATAATGACAACAATCTTTTTAATGTATTAAAAATTCAGCCAGAAAGGTGGTAAAGGAGATTTCGGGGGGAAAGGGAAGATAAAAATAATAATAGTTTCAAAGCACTGTACTTATTTTAGACATTCTTACAGCATGTTTCCATAGGAACTGGAACGCAAAGGAGCACACTGCAGCAGTGTTCACAAATGTTGTGTGGTTTAGTGGCTTGTAAAGGATCAGTTAAGGGCACCATGATCACTCTGAGACTGCCAGGCACCTGCTGCCTTTGCTGCACAACAGGATCTTAGCTGTTTTGCAAAATCTAGGAAAAGAACCTTTTCTCCCATAATTTTTTCCTGTCATCCTGCAGGCATGGCTGCTTTCACATCCATGTGTAGCCTCATTCCTAAGTGCTCCCCACCCAGACCCACTTCATGTGGGGCATGAAGTCCAGCTGTGTTTAACCCAGGGTGTTTGGTTGCTGTGGAGGTGGAGATCCTAAGGAGTAGCACCTGGGCCTGGTTTTTGTATCCAGCTTTAGCACCCACCTGCTGAGTGACCTTGTGCAAGTCAGGTCAGGTCAGGGCTGCTCCATCTGTCAGCTGCCCGAAATGCGTCTCACCCAGCTCTGCAGGTGACCACTTCTCTGGTCAACAGGACAGCACCCAACCTGCCTGAGACACCCACACCATGGGCAGGTCTCTTGTCCCCAAAGCACCCACCTAACCACATCCAAACACTAAACCCTTTGCCCACGTGGCAATTGATTATTTTCTCCATCCAAAACTGCCAGCTCCAAAGCGAGGTCTGTGTTGCAGCTCACCATAGCAGCATTCAACTGCATGAAGTGGCTGTTGCATGCCTTGGAGCAGGGCATGGGCACCAGGGTGCTTTTGGTAACCTTGCTAGTGGGACAGCACTAGAGGATATTTGCAATGTTGGGAGCCAGACCTGGTGTAGAGCCACCCTCAACTCCTCCAGTGCCAGCCCCCTCCATCAATTGTCCTCAAAACTAAAATGGGTTCTTTTTAGAGGGAAATGATTAGTTGTCTCCAGAAGACAGCATTGGAAGCAAAGAAGCCCAGCCTATCAGATCCGGGCAACAAGGATCTGGGACTGAGCAGGAGAGTTAAGCTATTTAACTGCACTACTCAAAGAGAACAAAGCTGCTCCAGGGTGTGGAGCTGCTCCAGCTGCTCCTTGGGGTGGTAAGCCTAAATGTTTATCTTTAGATAAAGCCTAAGTTTATCTTTAGATGTTAAAAATGAGGAAAAAACCCTCCCACCTCCTCTGCTGTCATTCCTCAGTGCATGCAATGGTGCCGTGGCAGCAATCCCATTTGTAAAGGACTTTCTCACCAGCTCATGACAAGGGCTGTGCAAGCACTGGTTACTTCCACTTATGGATTGAGAAGAAAATTGAACTTTGTTACTTATGGATTTGAAAACCCCCTAATATTAATATATATTGAGACCTGCCCGACTCATACAAGCAAAGGTGGATAATTTTTAACAACCAGGGTAAAACCCATTCTTCCTTAGACTTGCCAGGTTTAACTTCACATGCCAGTAAGAAACTAACCCAAAATGCTGGCCAAAGGCCTCTGTACAGAGGTATCATCCAGACCATAGCCAGCAGAATCACACAGAATCATAGAATATTCCAAGTTGGAAGAGACTCACAAGGATCACAAAGCCCAATTCTTAGCCCTGCACCGGACCTCTTAGCCCAAAAATGCTCCATCACTTGCAATCAACTACAAATAACTTTATGCTACTGTGTAAGTGCTAAAAATAATTTTTTAAAATTTCATTTTGTAAATGAATTCAGCGGTTGCCTACAGCACAGAGGTATTTTATAAACACTATAACAAAAACATCAATTCAGATACTCCACATACTGCAATATTTCTTTCTCATCAAAACAACTTCCACTGTATATAGTGACATAAGAATTCATATTTAAGTACAGATTTAACAAAGAAATATAGATGCAGGATGTCTGAACCCAGGTCTCATTTCAAATGTTATAATGACAGTTTTCAGTCAGTGTAAGGATAGAAGTAAGTATCTGGGAAGACCTGACAGCCTCACGCTGAAATTCTGTGTTTAAAATCTGATTATTTAAAAGAAGAAAATTCTGATTATTCAATCTCTTTTCACACCTCTCCAACGAAGCAACTTTGGGAAGGTGCATTGAAACTCTCAGGTCAGGTCAGTATGTCTACACCTTGTATTTTAAGGATCAGAAGCAGCATGTTACAAATATACATATCTATGCTTTTTTGCCTGTGAAGTCAAACATTGAAGCAGCAGAAGACATGTTTTAATGTCAAGTTTTCAATCCGAGTGAAATTTACTGACTTAAACCAGTGCTGTAACAAAGACACTAAAGCAGGATGTAAATTTTGCACACATGCATGTATTTGCACAACTCCAGATGCAAACTCTGACATTCCCAGCTGGGAGTAAAGTCACAAGCCACGTAAAGATGTGCTAAAAACAAAGAGCAGTTTACTTCCCAGCCCAAACTAAACAAAACCACACATATAGCAGCATTTAGTAAACAGATAGTGTAGAGATATTAGGATTTCTGGTACTGCTGTTTTTACCTTGGATAACTCAGTCTGTAACAGTGTTCTGCACTGGACAAGCCAGCTGCTGCGAACTCACCCAAGCATTCAGCTTTCTGTTCTGGGTCCCCTTGTGGGCAAGTCAGATCCAGGTCTTCTCTCTCGCATCCAAACTTTGTCTGGCTTTACCCAAGACCACATCTCACTCCGAGAAACCATTGCTTTCAAAAAGAGCACCAATGCCCAGAGCGAGCCCAGCAAGGGCCAGACTGCAGGACTTCTCTAGAGGCTAAGAACAAGTAGGGATCTGCCAGCCTGGCCACCCACTCCTGAAAGCATTTCTCCAGTTTAGCTTTCCCACTGTAAATTCTTGATGCAGAGAAACGATTTAAAAAAAAAAAACAACAAAAAAAGGCAATCCAGTCGTTTATCCTCCAGGCTGGAGAGAAGGAGAGAGGCTGCCACAGCAGTGCCTGTTTTGAATGCTTGGCAGGTACACAGGCACAAGGGGGATGATGCTATAGATAAGCACAGACAAAAATAGCTAGAAGGATGAGCTGGCTCAGAGTGAAAGGCAGTGGTGAAAGGCAGAAATCTCCCTTCTCCTGTGACTGCACCAAAACCAGCAGCTGACCTGCAGACTCACCCAGAGTGTTGGCAGGAGAGGGTCTCCCCAGGCTCTGAGCCTCACACTGGAAATATCCTCCTCGCACAGATCCCCTTCCCCATCTTGGATACATGCTTTGAAGGCTGCATCTCCTCAGCCTGCTTCTGACTCAGAGTACAAAACCTGCTCGCTGCCTGACGGGGGTTTTGGTGCTGTTCCCAGAATCCTGCCAGGAAGCTGCAGCTCACAGATCCCCCTGCGCCAGCAGGAAAATCCAGTAACTGTGGCTCAGAAAATACTGCCAAAGCACCGAACTGAAGTATCTGGGCAGCCACCTCATCTCTCCCCCATGAGCAGCTCTCCCTACTGCTTGTACCAGCCCACAAAGAGACAAGCACAGAGATGTCACCTGGCACTTATGCAACTCCACTGCAAAAATACAAAACAGTTAAATGCGAGAGTTTTACCCAGCCACCATAATAATAATAAACCATAATAACCATTTTTTTAAGCTGACCTTTTCTGTGTGGCAACAAACTCTAATTTTCTTCTAAAATTGGAAAACAGTCACACCTGAGTGTGCCTGCACTGGGGAAGAAGAAGGATTAAAAATCCTACTTTTTAAAGCTGTTTGAGCAGGAAAAGATTAGTCAGTGCCTCCTTTACTCTGTGCAGTGTCAATATCCAGGAACACAGATCTTTGGCTGTCAGTATGATGGGACAACCCAAGAAACATCATAGCTTGCAAAGGGTTGAGATGGGCAAGGACACTGAACTCAGCTAGAGATGGCAATCCGGGAAGGGAGATAATCCTACTCAATATGAGAAAAAAGAGGAGGGAAGTAAAGAAACAGGAAAGTCACGAGCATTACCACTGTGGTTTCACTATGAGGAAGCAAAGGTGGTGAGGACATGACCAGATGTGCATCAGAGAAGAGAAAAACTACAGAAGACTAGGGCTGGGTCACAGACAAGTGAAACTATGCAATTCATGAGTAGGGCAGGCAGCCAGGAATGTGGGAACACAACAGAAGGAGGGAACAGGCTTGGGAAGAAAGTGATGTCATGAGAAATGGAAGAAGAATGATCTGAGACACAAATGAAAAACTCAGTGCTTAGGAAAAAAATGAGGAAAAATAAATCACAAACTAACACCAACCTCATTTTAAATCGTTTTATTAATCGCTTGAGCCTGAAAACATCACATTCTGATACATATTCCAATCCCTTTGTGTGCTCCCTTGTAATCACTGCAGAGCTGCTCCAGGGAGTACATTATTTCACCCACAGAACCATGCTCCTGTGTCCAGCATGAGCTGAGGGACATTCCTGAGAGCAAGGGGACAGAGGACCGCTAGCACAGGGCTGGTGGCAGCACAGACAGAGCCATGACACCACAGAGCTCTTCACCTCCCAACCTCCCAGGCCACCACTACATCGACCTAGTGGAGGGGCACACCCAGATGTGGGATCAAACTCTGCTCTTATGGGAGAGCTGCTACCTTGCTCACCAGCTGCCAGCACTGCCAGCTCAAGGAAACCTCGTAGGCTGTAGCTGTCCCAGTAAATTAGTCATTCCCAAGTAGCTTCCTGGGCACAAGATCATCTCCCAGGATAGGACTGAAATGGGTGACTGCATGCAAACTGCATCATGGGGACATGTCCTGACCCTCCAACTCCTGAAAATAAGCCTGGGAATCCACTGGGAGAAAGCTGCCTGGCAGGGGTCTAATTCAGGCCAGGAACTGCTCCAGCAGCTCCCCAGTGTAAGCAGACAGCCTCTCCTTGGGGCCTGGCAGTGCTCTTTGCTAATAGAGACAAACCTGTGGCCTAACATAATACTGCAGTTGATCAGAGGAAACCTATTATCTTTTTATCCTCCTTCATTTTTCTTGACTACTCCAGAAAATCAGAAAAAAATAGTACATTTTTTATGGTAGGAAAATTCGAGAACTTAAGATAAATGGCTCTTGAGATAGGGCTGGTAAGGAAAAACCTTAGGTTCAAAAAGATAAAACCCAAAAGTGACAGTGAAGATACAAAAGGAAACTTCAATTTAATGGGAAAAACAAAACACAAAAAAACCCACAGAAAAAAACCAAAAAAAAACCCCACAACAGCAAGGGATAGCTTTAAACAATTAGTGCCCAGGCAGAGTCTTCAGGCACATTTACTTGCTGTTTTCCATGAAGGAAACCATTATTGTTATAAAAATCACTACACATTTTTTGATTATGTTGTTTTGTTAGATGAGAACCAATGTTGCATAGCACACTTCGGTAGCAGTACTGGAGCACTGGAGCACCCACTGTAGTTTAAATTTAAGCTTTCCAAACTCATTAAACAAAGCATATATGCTCCATTAAAATAAAAAGGGCATTTGAAAAATTCATGGGGTGTAAACTGTACCTTTTTAGAACATTCCTATCAGCTAGGGTTACCTCCTTTCAAATTACTGGAGAAGTTTGAAAAGCAGGTGACTGTGACCTAAAGAAACCAAGCAGGAAACAGGTTTTTGGCAGTTCATTGGGATAAGTACTTTGCATCAAGAAGCTGATTATTTCAGATCTGCCTTTTGTGTTTTGCACTACTGTCACAATAAGGTGAACTGTTACCGTGTCTTTTTTGCCAAAGAGGAGAACACAGTTGTGCTGGTTTGGACACA
>VZRX01020673.1:0-31393 GCA_013398075.1 Notiomystis cincta
CTCCCCTCCCCTCCTCTCCTCTCTTTTTCCTTTCTCCTTTTTCTCCTTTTCCTCTTTTCTCCTTTCTGTTCTCTCTTCTCCAGGCTGGACAGTTCTCCCCCCCTTTCCTCACAGCAGAGGTTTCCCTGGCTGGAGCCATCCCCCAGCAGCCCCTGCCCAGCCCCTGGGGGCTGCTGCTGCTGCATCCCAGCACTGCTGGGTGGGGATGTTGGCTGCTCCATCTCCACCTCCACAGCAGGGATTCCCTCCAGCCTGCCTGCCGGCCACGTGCCTGCTCCAGGGGATGGCACATCCCAGTCCCAAAGCTGAGTCAGGAAAACCTCAGAGTTGCTTCTGATGGGCTTCTCTTCCTTCAGCTCTCCAGCCAGAACCAGCGGTTTTGCAGTAGGAAACTGTGTTGTGACTTGGGAATGTTTTCCTTGGCACTTTGTGTGTGTTACAACTATTATTTTTTTCTTTTTTCTGTTTTCTTTTAACCCTCTCAGTTTAACCCTGCCAGAAAACAGGGGATGTAAAAAACACACACATGCACGGGGAAACCTCAGCCTGGTTGTCCTTCTCAGTGAGGTGAATCCTGATGGAGAGGGACAGGAATTGAGGTGTTGGTACCTGCTCCTGCAGCAGATTTGAGATTTCTCCTTAGCTTGGGCCAGGAATCCTGTGGAACTGTCATAAAGCAAAAAAGATATTTGGGAACCCCCCACCTTTTGAAAGCCTGTTGTGAATCCCACACACCAAATGCTCCCTGCATGGCAACAGCTACACATCAGCATCATCTCTGCAGGGTTTGAGGCGAGCCTTCCACGTGATTCTGGATGTTGATCTGGCCCTGGCAAACAAAATATCCTCCTTTCAGCAGTGACACAGCTGGGATCTACGTGCCTACCCCAGGGGTTCACACACTGTCGTGCCAACAAATCTGTCTGCGAGCAGTAAAACAACCGAGCTCACACAGTTTCATTGCTCAGGCTGTTGATTCATTTACGAACAACTGACAATTAGCACCACCCAGGAAGATGCTGCTAGGGGAAAGCACGTGGTGCTCACCCACAGCACCAGGAGGTCTGAGGAGTTTGGTTTTTGCCTGGCTCCAGCATTTCAGCATCTGAGCATCGTGCGCGGACGGGGCTGGCGCGGGGGTTTCGCAAGGAGCCGTCCCTGTGCAACACGAGCGCCTCGTGGCTGGCAGCTCACACCGCTGCAGGGCCCGGGGGAAGGCGATTTATGGAGGGAGTCACACCATGAGCTGTGGGAAGGGTGATTTACGGAAGGATTCACACCATGAGCTGTGGGGCTGCAGCAGCTCGAGGCTTTCCTCCCAGTCCCTGGGGGTGCAGCGAGCTGGGGAGGCTGCAGATGGGACCCCTTTGGGTTTCTGTTTGGTTTTGTGTTTGGTTTTGTGTTTGGTTTTCCATCCCTGCCTTTACGAGTTCAGCAGGAGAGGGAACTGCACGGCTCCGAAAGATTTACGGCGTTGGCAGCTTCGAGAAAGTGTTTTTATGCAACTTTTTCTCTTTTCTTTTTTTGCTTCGCAAGCAACTTCCCGATGCTTTGTCAGTGCTGAGCAATGCAAATATGTGCACATGTTGAAAGCCTGTGCACACCAAGGAGGGGAAAACCAGGAGGGTGAGAGAGGCAGCTGCTCTTAACAAGGTGAAGGTGAGCCCGGAGCACAGCACAAATATTGCTGGGCACAGATTTTTATCGGCGAGTGTGTAGAACATGCACAATGAGTAATTTTAATGAAAGGAGAAAATGCAGATCAGCAAAGCTGAAACAAAACCTTCAAGCAAACTGACTGGCTGCTTGTGTTGAGCTGCTTTGTGCAGACAGTGCCCCTTCCTGCACAGGATGTAGTTCAGGACCAGCTCAAACATCACTCCCCTGCTCTAAGCCCAGGACTATTTTCCTTCTAGTGGGAGCTGTCCCTGCCCATGGCAGGGGGTTGGAACAAGATGTCTTTAAGGTCTCTTCCAACCCAAACCATTCTGTGATTCGATGGACCTGTGATATTTGCAGAAGATCTGTCAGAAATATTTCAAAGAAGTTCATTTACACTGAAAAACACCCAAGCATGTGTAAGGGTATTTATAAAGCCAGCTGAGTCTGATATATTTTCAGCAGAAATCCACAGGTACCCCAGGTTTCAGGTGTGGATTGGGCTGGGCACCTCTCAGTTTGTTTAGGGAGTTTTATGCATTTTGGTGTTGCACATTGCAAAAAGAGCCCCCACTGAGTTAGCTGCTCTGTGGACAGGCACTGAGGGAAATGTGCACCCCAAAGGGGTAATTCTGTCATTCTATGAGTTGTGCTTGGGTTTTTTTACCCCCAAAACTTATACAATCCTTTTGTTAAAGGAACTCTGCTCAGGACTTGATGACTTTCTGAAATACCTGAGCACAGGTACCTGCTCAGGGCTCTGACCAACCTGACCTGGTTGAAGATGTCCCTGCTCAGTGCAGGGGGCTGGACCAGATCACCTTTAAAGGTCCCTCCCAACCCAAATTATCCCATCATTTACAGAACTGAGGCTGATCCCTGCCTGGCTGCTGGACAAGGAGGCTTGCAGGGAGACATAAAACCATGGAAAACTCACATCCCCCAACAAGCAGCTGGGCTGCCCTTGGGTGACCTGCACTGCTTTGCTGCACCCAAAGTCAGCTTTTTTTGTCATGCTAGGAAGCAGCAATCCCCGTTTCTGACATCAGAGGTGATCCCTGGTGTGCCAGGATCCCTGGGCTGCCACAGCTGCTGATCCATTGGCCTCTGGCTGAACTGCTGGTCTCAAAGTCAGCAACCAGCAAAGGTCAAAATGAGTCAACCACCAAATCCTGGGCAAGCCAGCTGAGGGACAGCAGGATTCCTACAGCTGAAGTGCACTTTTAGGCTGGCTGTGGCTGGCCAGGATCGGGGTGAGCCGGGTTAACCACTATTCCCTGCTCAGCCTGCCTGGGGCAGCTCATTAGCACCGTGCCAGTAATGAACACAGCCCTGCTGGGCCCTGAGGAACCCCCTGCAGGGTGCTGGTGCTGCTCCCTGTGACCTCACCAATTTGTCCCTCTCCCACCTCAGCAGACTGAATCACTCGTTTGGCACGTGCCAATCAGCAGAGTGCAACTAATTGGTTCTGAGCCCTTCCTGTGTGCAGGGGGGAGATGTGTCAGGAGGGTCATTTCCCAGACTTGGTCAGGAGGGTCATTCCCCAGCCCTGGGACAGTGCTGAGCACACACAGGGCCCTCCTGTGCTGGCTCCTTAGCATCTGGCAAACTCATTGAAGTTTGAGGGGTTCTTCTTGAAAGCTTTGGCCCCTCAGAGCACACTTTGTGGTACTCACACCAGCCAGGAGGATTTGCTTTCTCCTACACTAATTAGCAAGTGGAGAAACTTAACAAACCAGTGTAGAATCCAACAGGACTATTCAGGTGATCCAGGTTTTTGCTTTAACTACATATTTTACCATCAGTAAAGTTTTAGGTATTATCTCTTTTCCAAAAGTCTCTCCTGAGATGCTTCTTCCAGCTCTGTGAAAGATGTGAAAGATCTTCCATATCTGTGGAAGATGTAAATGAGAAAAGGAATCAAGTGAATTTATCTATGGAAATTTGAAGAATTTATGTGAAACTTCCCATTCATGAACCTACAATATCCTTTCCCTGTAGGGATACTCCCAAAATTGCTTTTTTTCTCCCCAAGGACTAAGAGAAGAGCCTGGTGGTGGCTCTCTGCAGGAGTAGGAATCAATGCAACAATGACCAGAGACCAGGGTGGCCAGAGCATGGCTCTATCCCTTCACAACTCCTCTCTGCCCAGCCTCCTGCTCCTCACTGTCCTGAGTGACTCCACCCCAGCATTCCAAACACATTTTCCACCCCAGATCATTTGCTTGAGCCCTTCTCCCCAGTGCTGTGATGCTCTGCCCCCTGTTCAGCCCCCAGTCCCCTGGCTGTCCTGTACAATGTGATGGCACCCAAACCCAATAATCCAAAACTGACATCCCTCCATCCCTGCTGACTCCACTGCAAGCTGGAACTGGGGATTTATTGCAGAGAAGGAGGGTGAAAAAAGATCTCAGTGGTGTCAGAGGGAAGCAATCAGCCCAGATCCAAAGGCAGCTTCCACTTGCTGCCCCTCGCCAGTTGGCACAGGCGTGGTCTGCAGTGCTCAGCACTGCAAACATTTTCCTGGAAGAGCTTTGGAGAGTCCTGTTTCGAGCACTTGAGTGCTCATAGCTGTTCATTTCCATAATGACTCACTGAACACAAGCAGCTTTGTTTTCCTCCTACACAATAAGCTACAAATCCAGAGTAATTTGATCGATTTCTTTCAAACCCACGAGAGGCCACGTCCACACGTGCACAGATGCTGTCAGTCCAACAGAGCCACCACCACTTGCCTGGCACAGCTGAGCTGAGACTCTTCCTGCTGATCCAAAAGCTACATCTGAATCATCCCAGACCTGTGCCATGAATGAATATTTTGTTGAAAGGGACATACAACTTTAAAAGGCATCACAAAGTAAAGAGAAGAGTTGTCCCTAAAGAGATGTGACTTTATTCATCTTTGCCTCCCTGCCAGGAGACAGTAAAGGAAGAAGCTTCTTTTGAAGAGAGGAGATATGAGCACATTTCCAAAACCCCTGAGGGGCACATGAAGGAAAGGCAGCAGCCAGACCTTGATCATGTTCATGCTTCCCTTGAGTTAGAGGCATGACTGACAATATCACCACTAGGAGGACAGGATAATCCAGGTTGTAAGGCACCTCAGGAGGTCTCCAGTCCAAACCCTCTACTCACAGCAGGCTCAGAATGTTGCTCAGGGCTTTATCCAGTTGAGGCTTGAAAAATCTCTAGAGATGGAGACTGCACACCCTCACTGGGAAACCTCTCCCACTGATTAACTCTCCAGGAGGAAAAACTTTCTTCTTTTACCTTATCTGGCCCTTTTTTTGTAACAGCTTATGTCTGATGTCCTCCTGCCTCAAACCACTGTGAAGGGCTTGGGTCTGTCAGCAACCTCGAGGGTTTGGTTGTTGTCAGCTCCATCCAAAATCCTTTCTTTGCTCTGAAACAGCTCCTCTTGCATCTCTCTGCATGGAGAGTGCTCCAGATCCAAGCATTTTGGTGTTTTTGTGGCTGGTCTTGCTTTAGTTTATTAATATCTTTTGTACTGGGGTCACCAAACTGGGCACAGCATCTGCCTGCAGTCCAAGGAGTGCAAAGCAGAAGGGAATAACAATTTCCCTCAAAACAGCCCAGCCTGCTGTTAGCCACCTCTGCTGCCAGGTCACACAGCTGGCTGGGGTTCATTTCAGCTCCCTGGGTGCTTTTTCACACTGCTGCTCCTCAGCTGAGTCCTCACCTTCACGAGAGGGCACAGGTGGCCAAGGGTCTCCCCATTGCTGCCCAAGACTTCTGGGGAACATCTCAGTAGCTCTGCTCACAGGTATCCTGGATAATCATCAAATCATTAATTCACTGCTAAAAGACAGGATGGACATCACTCAAATTCAGAAATGTTTCTTTTCTTGACATGAGGATGTGTGGCTCACCTCCAGCACTTTTATCAAGGGCTGCCCAGGGAAAATGGAAGTTCTGGCTTATCTGTTTTGCTCCCAGGTATTTTTCTCCTGGAAGGATTTCCAAACAGCTGAACTCAAATGAATCCTTTTCTGAGCAGCCCCATGCCTTGGGATGGCATCAGCAGCTCCTCTGGCTGGTGTTCCCAGGAAAGGTGAGCACTTTGGATGTGCCAAATGCTGTTGGACAGATGTCAGCTCTCCACCTGTGGGACCAGAGAGCACAGCTGAGACAGAGCAGCACCACTGCTCTCAGGAAAGTGAACTGTCAACTTCTTCCAAAGTCCTGGGGTGAGAGCTGGCAGAGTTGAAAAGGTTTTTTTTTTTTCTTCAAGCTGCACAATTTCCTTGGGTAGATACCAAGTGCAGTGGGAGATCAGCCACTAAGACACAGATCAAATTTCAGTGTCCTCACCTATTTATTGGTCTTAAATGTTCAGTGAGTATTTACTGTAAGTGAAAACAGGGGCATTGCAGAGATAGCCCAAAAACACTGGCACAAAGTGGGTGCCCTGGCACTGACACACTCCAGCGGCTGACTGAGGTAAACTCTAATCCCTAAAGGACCCCAGAGTTAACAGTTCACTGCTCCAGCTGCCAAATTTCTTCTCCACTCAGACCTGCTCAGTGCCTGGATGTGTGCCACACTCCTGGTAGCCACAATAACCTGCAATTTCTGACAGTATCTGCTGCATTGTAAATCCATTTCTCATCCCAGCATGGGCCAGAGCAAACACAGAGATACTCACTGGGCATATTTCTAACCTGCAGATGAACCCCTCCCTTCAGACACAAAGTACTGTGCATTGCTGCTGGGGTGAATAAAAGCACTGACCTGGTCCTCTCCCACCAGGCACTCCAATCTCCCTCCTCCCTCTGTTACCTCTTTGAGGCACACGAAATCCAAATGAGTTAGGAGAGGGAAAAGTTACAAAATGTTGTTTATTTAAATTTGCTGTTCATCACCAGCAAGCTCCAAGTTGGGAATGACTGAGCTGCTAGGACAGGATACCTCCACAAGCAGGGAATTTATAACAGTGTCTTCCGAGAGATTTTCCAGCCCCTGAAAACCAGAGCAACATAAATCTGGAGGTTTGCACCCAGCTTGTGCTGAAAAGTCCTATAAAACATCTGAAGAAAATTCAGAAAAAGCTTGATAAAAGTGGAAAGAGTGAATTACTCCAGCTCTCTTGAGATGCAGGTGATGTTGAATATATTACACAACTTTTTTCTTCCTGCTGTGGCAAAGCCCAGTGGAGAGAGTGCAGAGGGACACGGATCCAGTGTAAGACCATGAGCTGAGAAGGGAGGCAATTCTTCTGCCATTTAAATGCCCCCTTGTTAGGATTTATCAGGAGGTTGTTCTTCTTCTTGGCTCATTATCAAACGGGATTTCCTTCCCTGATCTTAGCTACAAAACCACTCTCCAGACAGGTGTCCTCTTCCTCTCCAGAGTAAAGAAAATGATGCCTGGTTTTATTGAAACCAACCCAGAGTAGTGTTTATTATTGAAAATATACAGTATTTTTGAACATCACATAAAAAGCCTGGTAGATACAACTGCTCAAGTTCAAAATGCTCAATAGATACCCTTGTGCAGCACGTAGCATTATCCTCGGAACACAAACATCTTCTTCTCATCATTATTATTTTTACAGTGCTTCCCTTTTGTGTTTTTTAAACCCAGAAAAGTTGTCCTTCCCCACCCCGATCCTCTGAGCTGAAAAAAAAAACCATTTTCCAAAGGTTTTCCACTTAGGCTGTGCTGGAAGCGTGGGGCTAAGAGGAATGAGGGTATTTTGTAGAGCCACTGAGAGCTACTCCTGTCCTCTGAAAATCTGTGCAGGAGCACGGTGCTTTCCAGGCAAAGCTCCCTGTGTGGAACTGTCCAGCGATGCCTTGGCAATTCCCAGTCAGTCCAAGGGAGAAATGGGGAAGGCAGATAAATTTGGGTTTTTCACACCGCCTTTCAGGCGCTCTTTTCCTTGCTGCCACAAGTTCTCAGTTGACAGTTTTGCAGAGAAGAAACTTTTTACAAAGAAAACAAGAAAGGGATGGGCTATTATACACTGAACTGTTGAAATCATTGGGAATCAATGTACAGGGTGAGATGGGCAGTGTGTTAAAAACAGTCTTTGTTCACCGAAATACGAAAGGGGGGGGAAAAAAACCAAAAAAAGAAAAAAAGAAAGGAAGGAGAAAAAATTTGATTATTCCTTCCAGTGTGCTGTTTTGAACTTTGCATTGTGAACTTCCACAGGATGCAGAGTCAGGGCTGAAGCTGTTCCTTCCTTGAACGCGTTTTACCACCACCGACTCCAAGAGGCTTTTCCCCGCTCTCCTCAAAGCAGCATCACGGAGGTGGGAGATGAGATCCCGCCGGAACAGGATGGGCCCCTCCCTCAGAGGGAGAAGAGCTCAGCGAGGGCAAAGGAGGAGAGTCTGCAGAAAGGGGCTTTGGGGGCGGGAGTGAGGGCAGCAGCAGTCGGGGAGGTGCTGTGGGCGCTGCGGGCGGGGCGGTCACACGGCCGCCGTCTGCTTGATGCTGTGGAAGCTGATGCGCGTGGGGGACGTGGGGATGGACATGGCCCGCGCCACGCGCACCCGCAGGGAGTGGTGGTCCTGCCAGCGGTGCCACCGCTTCCTGGCGGCAGAACGGACCTGCAACAGAGACAGAGCGTCAAGGCACGGGGCCTGGGCTGGGCTGGCAGAGGCACGGCCTCCCTGAGGCACTGAAACGCACAGGGCTTCGCTCAGAGGCCTGAACTGGAGCTTCTAAAGCATCCATTTTCTCCTGAGTATTTGGCTCTGGGAAACACCCCCATGACTTTTACACAGCCCAAGTCTCACTGAGGCACTGAAACACACAGGGCTTGATTCAGATGCCTGAACAGAAGCTTCTAATTCATTGATTTTCTTGTGAGTTTTTGACTCTGGGAAAAAAATCCCCCACAACTTTTACACATCTCCCATCTCATATTTTGTATCTTAAATAGCCCAGAGCACTCCAAACAAGCCTAAACACACACAGCTGAATCAGTCCCTCAGGATGGGTGGATCTGATGGATGGTGCACCCCAGGTCTGTCCAAAAGCTGATGGAATTCTGAGAGAGCCCCACCTCAGGGGCCCCTGCTGCCCTCGTGTGTGAAGAAGCACAGGGGACTTAACCAAGCCCTGGTTCTGCAACACAGGCACACCTGACTCAGCCCACATCAGCAGAAGGTCATCCTCAGCAGGTGCTGACCAACAGATCAGATGAACCTTGAATTTAGGTGTATTTTTTTTCCATGCAGCACTCTGGCTCAAATATATACATACATAAGCAAGAGAAAAACAGAAAAAAAGAATCCTAAACCCCAAACACAGTGGGAGGGAAGGCTTGAAATACTCCTAATATAGACCATAAACAATTCCTGCCAAACCCCTGGCAGAGAAGACCCAAAGTCAGAACCTGATGAAGCTTTTGGATCCAGTTCTGGATATTCTTGTTGACCTCTGCTTACTGTAGAGAGGAAAGCAATCCAGATCCCTTACCCAGGGAGACAAATAAGCCTACAAAATTAGGTGAGATGAATCTGGGCCCAGCTTCCTGGAGAGGCCAAAGCCTGATGTATTCATTGGAAAGGAAGCTGAGCTGCTGCCAATCTGAAATCTGGTGAACTTTGAAAGAAGCATTGTTACATAAAACTTCCATAGCAAGCCAGGGCCTCCTTTGCCAAAACCACATTTTTTTATAAAGAGGGGTTATAAATAATGTAATATAGATATCAACTACTGACATACAGATCTCTTCCTGGGCAAGAGGGAACCAGTCAGTGTGGTCAAAGGGGATGATTCATCCCCTTCTAAAGCAGGTGTCCAAAATAGGCCAGATATTTGTGGTCAGATGAAAAATACCTATTTCCTTTAATTGGTTATAAAAGGAGTCTAGACAACCAGCTCTATTTTAGATGTCTGGACTACAAATTTAGCTAAAATCAGACAATATTGACATCTAACCCTGAATATTTTTTTAGTTTTTAATGTACTTATTTTCACTGCATCCCTCAAAAGTAAAAAGGATTGCTCTTAGCCCAATTTTACCACCGACAAGGGGAACTTTGGGTATTATCAGCAGTGATGCTGTTGTGGAGGAGACCTCAAAGGGATCAGCTGCCATGGCAACTGCACAAGGCCTGGCAGGAGCCTTCAGAGCCTGTGAAGGCCATGCTGGCACAGGTTCTCAGCTATCAGCACCTGGGTGAGGTCAATCAAAGCCACCCTGGGCGTGTCTGTCACCACCACTGGCAATGCAGGGGAGGTGGACTCGAAAAAATACTGCCCAAAGATGAAAAATCACTGCTTTTCTTCATTTCTTTGAGAGCTTGGGGATTGTCTGCAGGGGCTCTGTGGGGTCTACTCAAAATACAAGGAACACACACAGCCTCCAACCCTACTTCAGACCAGCTCCAGCATCCTGTCTAAGGTGCTCAGATGAGCTGAAGAGCTCCAGGAGTGCAGGGGTTTCCAACCCAAACCACCCCCCTGATGAAGAGGATGAAGGCCTGATGGTTAAAACACACCAGAGTTCATAAGGAGGACAAAGAAAGGGGGAAACTGCTCTCCTTCTCTTGGCTGGTTTCAACCTTCCCATTTCTGGGTGGGCTTTCAGGGACTGGGACAGAGCCCTGGGCTGTAGCACTGAGGAACTTGGCTGGCAGCAAACCAGCCCCTCTCATCACAGCTTTGCCCATGAAACACACTCCACTGCAGGTTGGTGTGTACCAGCCTGGAAACAGTTCTGCAATTGCCTCCTTGGTGCCTTTTCAGGGGAATCCTGAACCTGGAAATGAGGCTTTGATAGCAGAGCCCTTCTAGAAGGCAGAGATTGGGCAAATCAGACCAGAGGATGGATTTCTTTGGTGGTTTTCTCAGCTATCTCTCATCTGTGCTACTGCCATGGTGGTTTTAGGATATAGCCTGGACTCAGAGGTCTTTTCCAACCTAACTGATGCTGTGATTCTGTGATTTAAAATAAGCAGCTGCATTTTTTTACAGTGAGGGGAGGAGAAAGCCACACTGGGTTTCCTTCTTTTGGTTTTGAATCAATGATTTTTTTCTATATAATAATGTTTTTTACATTTAGTAGGGGTCAGACAGAACCTAATGACACAAAGAATGTGAGGGAATAGGACTGGAAAAAGAGAAGAGAGGACACCCAATGAAAGGAGAATTAAAGACAGCACTGCCAGGAAGAGCATGATCATCATGAATGATTTGGAGATGAGAATGGGAATAATGTGACAAAACCACAGTGCAGAGGATTTCTGGAAGAGCCTCTCAGTAGCTACCACACCTCTCCACCAGTTTCAGGATGGGGTTTGGTCAGGTTTAAAATGAGTTGAATGACACAGTTATGTGAGACAGCAGAGTCAGGATGGACTGAGTCAGTCACAGACTGCAGCAGCCTGGACTGCTGACCACCCCCTTCTCACCACACTGACCTCCCTGGCTCGCTGAACCCTCCTGGGGGAACAGGACAAACAGGGAGAGCTGTGCCGTGGTGCTGCACTTTTCTGGGGATTCACTATTTACAAACCTACCACAGTTCCACCTGGAGAGGCTGAGGGATCCTCACTCCTGGTTCTGGATGGATATAAAATGTGCAAATCCACGTGCCAGAGTCCATGCAGGGGGGATACACCTCCCCTGGAAGACTCACACCTAAGTCTTGGCCAACTATCACAGAATCACTGAATGGTTTGGTTTGGAAGAGACCTTGAAGTTCATCTCATTCCAGCCTCCTGCCATGGACAGGGACACCTTGCACTGGAGCAGGGTTGCTCCAAGCCCCATCCAATTATCAGATCCTTTATTTACACTGCCAATACAGACAGTGGAGAAAGAGAGACAATCCCTGTCAGGATGGCACTGGGACATGTGGAATGAGACAGTCCTTGCTCCCTCCTGCTCCTCTGGGTACAAACCCAGCTTAACTGAATGTTGGGCACCTCAGACAAGTGGTTTGAGTCACACATGAAGTGTCAGGCCACTGTCATGGGGAATTGTCCCATGAAGACCTGAGATGCAGAGAGATGTTACCTCCTGAATGCTCCTTTCTCCCCAGAAGTCACCAAATGCTGAGATACTGTTGCAGAAAATTTTCCTCTTTTCTTCTGCAGTGAATTTTTTTTTCCTTTTTTTTTCTGAGCAACCAGTGTGAAGAGATACTTACTCAGCCAGTGAAGCCAGATTAGATTTATCATTTGTGCTTCAAGCCAACCAAGTCAAAAAGAGCCACCTGGAGATAAAGATGTGAGTCTAAACAAGCAGTTGGCTTTTGTGATATGGTTTGAGACAGGATGAAAAATAGTAACAAAAATGCTGTGTTCTCATACAGCTGGAGCCATTCCTAATGGACTGGGCACATAGAAATGGGCTCTGCACTTTCAAGGGTGAGGGCAAAGCATTTTTTAATGACAGAATAATTAACTGCAATTAGTATGTGACCGGAGTGCAAGCAGAAAAGGTTAAGGTGAAATTTATATCTTGTTCTTGAACTCAGAAACAAAATGCTAGGTTAACTTTAGGTAAGAAAAGAAAAAAACTGGCTGTGGCTGCTGTAAAAATGGGTTAGAAGACACCAAAAAAAGTTATTGCACGGTGGAAGAGTAAAAGAAAAAGAGGAAGCAAAATAGGAACTTCAAACATGGTTGTTAATCTCTGTGAGAAGTGCTACCTCTATTTATTAAACATTTCTGGAGTCAGGACCATGCCCCAGAGTCAGCATTAGCACATTTATGCCCTGAAATTACCAGCACCGGCCTGAAACAGCCCAAGGATGCTCCAGGCTGTCATCAGTGGTTAGAGCTTAACAAGGAGTCTTGGGAACACAAATTATCAGCCTCACCTCTAGGGAACTTCAGTTGCTTGAGAGGACCAATATTATCCCTGCTCTGAGCACAGAGTTCCTCTTTCAGAATTACCCTTTTCAGCTCTGTCTGCTTTTGTGTGCTGGGAATAATCAGAGTTTCTGAGCATGTGGTCAAATCAGGTTTGCCAACATTATTTGTGCCTACAGAGTGTGGATACTGCTTTGAACAGTCAAGAAAAAGGATTTGGATGATGGGATGAAAAGAAATCAGCAGGTGACAGTTTTTCTCTTCTGACTGTATCACCTAACCAGGGACTTGTCAAACTTTTAGATCATATCAGATAAAAAATATTGTTAAAAACCTTTCTTTGCCCTCCTCCAAAGCAGAATAACAAAAAGAATTAAAGAGGTAGAGAGAAGGATGAAAACTTTCAGAGCAGGTTTTGTTTTGACAAAATACACATCAGCTTTGTACTGCTGTTACCTGTGCTAGACACTGGCTGCTGGCTAATTTCTTGTAGCCATCAATTAGAAATCAGCTGAAAAAGCCTCAAGCAACATTAAAAATCAGATATTGGAAGAAATGTCTCGTGTCATGAGCAGAGAGGAAGAAGTTTTGATCCATTTACACAGAACAAAGGGGCCCATTCATCTGAGGCTTTTTGACATAATAATAGTAAAATACAATAGTTATGTAGGTGTCTGATAAGAAGAGTAGGAATAAATGAGCTGCCATGGTAATGGAAGCTGGAATTAGGACTGTTGGGATGCCCCCAGGGGACATCCCTCACCTGGAAGAGTCAACAAGTGATGCTCAGAGGGACAGCAGGTCCTTTCTGTCTGCACAATGATCACAGAATCCCAGAAGGGTTTGGGTTGGAAAAGATCTGAAAAATCATCTCATTCCACTTTCCTGCCATGGGCAGGGACACCTCCCACTGTCCCAGGGTGCTCCAAGCCCCATCCAGCCTGGTCTTGGACACTTCCAGGGATCCAGGGGCAGCCACAGCTTCTCTGGGCACCCTGTGCCAGGGCCTCTCCACCCTCACAGGGAAGAATTTGTTCCTAATATTCAGTCTGTATATTCATGGTGTTCAGTAATCTGTGACTGATTAAGTTCTTTGTTTGCTCAAATGCAACCTTTTTATTCCCAGAAATCCTGATTAGAAGGCAAATTAATGAAATGAGTGAGATTTACATAGATCTGATTGGGCTTTAAAACAGACTGAGTTTTTTTTTCTTTGAAAAAAAGGTTTCAGGGGTGAATTCAACAACTTCCACCTATATTTAAGTGCCTTTGTGCTGTGTTTCAGATCCTTGTGCTGCAGGTGGAGGTGACTGGAGATTAACTTTGGACTTGAAACCATCTTTGAACAGCAGTGCAAACTGTGGAAGGTTGATGAAGACTGAATCAATCTCTTTCCCAGCTACAGATGGACAAGAGGGACTTACAAGCAATGTCCAGACCAGCAAAATGGATCTTTAAATTCCAAGGTATTCTCACTGTGCCTGACTCTGCAGTGAAATTCACTTCTGTGAGGTTTTTGAAGTCCTGGCCTTTCCCTGTACCCAGCAGAGACTTAGTAAGGCCTCAGGCATTGGAACAGCTCATCAAAAAGAGAACTACAACAGGTCACTTGCAATCCACCCTCATCTGTGTGTGGGTGCCTAAAATGAGGCTGAAGGTGATAAGCTCAGCTGGTTACAAACCTGTATCAGAGTCTAATGCTGAGGGCAATAAATCCCATCCATTAGTTCATGGTTTAATACCTAAACTAAGGTCAGGCCATGCCTTACATGGTACCCTGAAAGTTTTCCAGAGGGGTCAGGGTGTCCCTCAGGAGGAGGAATGAGCAGGGCTGGATTTATTAGTAAATGCTGTGGAGCAGCTGTGGGTCAGAGCTCTCCAGACCCCTGCAAGGATTAAGCACAGAATGATTTGAAGCAAAGAAACAGAGTGGCCCAAGCACAGAGACCCCTGGACTGACAGACCTGTGGAACTCCAGGTGAGGAGTTCTGATGCTCCCAGAGGGACTGGAGTGTCTTTATCCATGCTTTGTGAATAAACTGATCACTGAGCAACTGCAGCCATGTCCTGCCCTGCTGGTGTGGCTCTGCAAGGCTCCCCCAGCCCCTCAGGCCAAGGGTGCTCATGTTACCATCACACAAAATACTGAACTGAACATCCCCATAAAGGTGCCATTAGAGTATTTAATCCTCCTGAGGTCAGGAAGGGATGTAGTCAAAACAACCTGCAAGGCTCCAAGGGAACGAAAACAAAGCTCAGGTAAAAGGTTGTGGTTTTGTTGTTTTGTTTTTCTTTTTTCCCCAGGTACCCTACATCACACCACTATTTATGTAACATTTTAATGGGTTTTTTTCCTGCCAGAAAACATTATCCTGCTTAATTGGTCTGCAATTATTTTTTTTTCCCCAGAGTCTTTTGCAGCAATTCCATATAACCTCTTAACAGGAGGGTATTTTCACAGCACCTGCCAGACTGGGATGTTCAAGTTTATTTCTAAGACCTCAGCAGTGCAATTTTGTTATCACAGAGAACAGTTCAAGAAGCTGGAACAATTCTGACCAGCCATAGGGATCTGCCACATATTTTTGTGTGGAAATAAATGCTGCTCCTTTCCTCTGGGCCACAAAGGAGCAGAACCACCCACAGCAGAGGGAGGCCCTGGGTGCCCCCAGCCCCACCTCAAACCCCTGTGGGGTGCTCTGGAGTCACCCTGACATCAGCAGTGGTGTGATGAGGAGGAAAATGGGATGGGGAAGGACCCTCAGAGCAGCTGGAATTAAACTTCAGCCCTCTGGTCCACCCCCATATGGACATTTATTCAAAGGTTTTAAGGATTGCTTAATGCAAGTCCTTTGGGATGGGAATGATGAGTGTGGAGCCTGCCTGGGCTGATGGGCAGGGGGATGGGGAACCACTGCAGGGGGACTCAGAGCTGGCAATATTTATGAGCAGCCTCCCAAGATGATCAGATCAAAGGAAGCCACTTTGAGCTTAATAGACTTTGAGAGAGAGATGGTGCTTGGCTAAAGGGTCAACAGAAAAAAAAAATTAAACATATTTATCCTTGCCTTGCACCTTGTGAGAATCATTTACAGTGGCATCTGATCTATTCCTCTCTGATGATGTTTCCTCTCTAAGCCAGCTAATTGCTTTCCATTTTAAATGTTAATTCACAGATGATTATTGATATTGATCAGATAACACTGAATCTGAGTCCTGAGCTAAGAATTCAGGCTCTAAAGGACATTTTCAGACACAGGCCTAGTTATGTATCCCTCCAGGACATGGACAGAAATGAAGGGCAGCCACATTATTATGGACACAGAACTCAAGAATTATAGAATAATTCAGGTTGGAAGGGACCTCAGAAAGCCTCTGGTCCAATGCCATGATCAGAGCACATCCAGCAGAGTGGTTTTATCCAGTCCTCAGATTATGTCAGGGTCTTATCAAGTGATTTTGAGCACAAACAAGGACAGAAATCTCAAAACACATTTGAGCCTCTCTTTGTTTATTTTTTCTGCCCTGTTTAATCAGGATTTGCCCTGTTCCCTTCCTTCAGTTCCAGAGTGGAGACTGCTCTTCCCTGTGCAGCCCTCATCAAGCACCATCCCTTTACAGATGTAGGTTGCTCTCCAGCACTGTCACCTCCATTCCCAAGCTCTGGCATGGCTGTGCTGGGCTCTCCCATCATGGCTGGTAAAGTTTCCAAGGATCACAACTCTCTGAGGGCCCTGCTGGTAACTGGAAATTGCACAAAGCACCTCATAACAAGGATAATGATCTCTGGATCTCTGGCAGAGATTCTTATTCCTCCCTTATCCTCTTGTTTCCATCATCATTGCTGGGGTAGCAGGAGTGGAGCCAGACCTATCTGGAATATGGAACACTGTAAATGCACTCCTTGCCTCTCCCTCTGAAATACTTTAGTTTGCCTCAAGAGAAAACCATCACTGGCTAAAAGAAAGGGAACTGGCTGGAAAATCCATCTTCCTTTAAAGAAGTTTTGTCTGGAATCAGTCAAAGGTAGAAGGGGAATGCTGGCAGTGATGTACCCATCTTCCAGTGAGCAGAAGGTGCACAGAAGAACTGAAAGGAAAAACTGACCTGCACTGAAAATTGTCCACAGGGGATGTGTGGGAATGCCCTCCCTGGGCACAGTTTCAAGCCATTCACAGAATCACAGAATCTTTGCTTGGCTTGGGAGGGACCTGAAATCTCATCCAGCCCCACCCCTGCCATGGGCAGGGACATCTCCCACTGTCCCAGGGTGCTCCAAGACCTGTCCAACCTGGCCTTGGACACTTCCAGGGATCCAGGGGCAGCCACAGCTTCTCTGGGCACCCTGTGCCAGGGCCTGCCCACCCTCACAGGGAACAATTCCTTCCTAATATCCCATCTTCATCTACCCTCCATCATCTTAAAGCCATTCCCCCTTGTCCTGTCACTACATGCTCTTGTAAATTCTATCTATCCTTGTTCCAAAAAACTTCATCCTAAACCCTTCCTTTAAAATCCACTGTTATCTGAAATTAATTCAGTCTTGTGATCTGGGAATTGACTGAAAAAATTTTGAGGAGCATCTTGTTTTTCTGCAGTCATTGAAAAAGAAGTTCACAAGCTGCATTCACTCTTCTGAAGTGGCATTCAACATAAATGCATACAGATTTTTCATTATGCCAGTTTTCATAACATCTCAAGTTCTCAGAAACCTCTCATTGTCAACTTTCTTGGAAGTCCAGAGATGCTCTTTTCCACTTAGATTAAATTAAATTTGCATATTTTTGCCCTCTAGTGCTAGTAGATTTTCTCTATGTCCAAAAAAATATATTTTTTTTCCCATAAAGTCCTTAAACCAATTAATGAGTCAAATGCCAAAGGCCTCTTGTGCCTACCCGTGGCACACACAGTTCATTCAAAACAGCTTCAGAGCTTTTCAGAAGCAATAAATCATAAAAAACTGTAAACTTTTATCCTAAACTGCTTCTCCTCTGTGGATTCACTGCAATAATTTGTGTATAAGATGTTGGCTTGGAAAGAGGGAAGGGAACAGAGGTGGGGAAGGGTCTGGAGCACCAGGAGAGGCTGAGGGAGCTGAGAAGGGGGCTCAGCCTGGAGCAAAGGAGGCTCAGGGGGGACCTTGTGGCTCTGCACAACTCCCTGACAGGAGGGGACAGCCAGGGGGATTTGGGATCTGCTCCCAAGTCAGAAGTGACAGGACAAGAGGAAATGGCCTCAAATTGCAGCAAGGGAGATTTAGATTGGATATTTGGAACAATTTCTGCACAGGAAGGGTGGTCAGGCATTGAAACAGGCTGACAGCCAGAGTGGTGGAATCCCCATCCCTGGAAGTGCTCCAAAAACGTGAAGGTGGGACAGTGGTTTAGGGGTGGGCTTGGCAGAGAGCAGCTCATGGCTGAACTTGAAGATCTTAGGTTGGTTCTTTGATTTAATGAAGTTTTTTTCCTCTCCAGCTGAGGGGTCTGACACACCCCCTGTCACTGCAGCCAGCAAAGCCAGCCCAGGAGCTGTGGGAAACACTGTGTGCTGTGGAAATGAGGGAGAGGGAGGGGACTGCATGCCCAGGTCAAATGTCTACTCAAAAATAAAGGAAATAAACTCATCCCCTTTGAAATTCTTTGCATGGACTGCAATTTAACAGCTCCACTTTCTCCCTTCAGTGGTGCCACATTTGTGAGGCCAAAATCAGGACATTTCAAGTGGTCTCAGGTATTACCAAGGTGTCATTTTTGGTTCTATCTCGAGGTATTTTTGTTTAAATCAATGGAAGTCACAGAGGAAAAACTCTCAGCTGCTTCATCTTCCAAACTTCCCAGAGAGAACTCTGACAAAGGGACAGAAACTTCATAGAACAGAATCCCAGAATATCTCAGCTTGGAAGGGATCCATAAGGATCCTCGAGTCCAACCCTTGCCAGCTCTGTAGGCAAACTCTTCTTTGGAGCAGCCTCTTGCAGCCCAAGAGTTCTTAAAATGCTGATTTTGATCTTTAAACACAATTTTAGTTGTAGAGAAGCCACAGGCTGAGATGCTCAGATGTTGTGGGATCTGGACTGCTAAAAGCTACCAGAGCCAGTAGAATTTTCCTCTTTATTTTCAGTTCATTCAGGTTTGTCAGGACACATGGTTCCATTTCCTGTGACTCTATGAAAATGCAGCCTTAAGTAATGTTTCTGCCATTTGCTCAGATTCCAGTAACTGCTATTAATGCTTTCCCTGTGCCCAAACCAAGTGATTTTCACATCAGATTGAGAAATCATCCCCAAATTGACTAAATCTCACTGCAAAATCTCTATGTGCACTTCAAAATACAGGCAGTAAATTCATTGCACAATTTCCTTTCCTCATAAAGGACTGGGGTTAATTGTAGCCTCTCCTTATTCTGAGAACATTGAACTCCAACACAACTGTGCAAAGGCTGCATCCAATTCCAGGCCTGACAGGGAGGGAATTTCACATGGGTCCCTCAGTGCTGCTCAAACATCACCTCTGTTCCTTTATTTCCTGTTATTCTCCTTCTTTCTCAAAAATACTTCCTGATGAGAAAACTCACTGAAATCACACATTGAGCCTCAGGAAAAAAACCAGATCAGGTTATGGGGGATTTTTAATGTGGAGTAGAACATCCCTACAGCCATTCCTTCACACCTGGGGGACCCACAATGGTGTTTCCTCTGTCCTTCACTAAATGCAGCAGCTTTGAGTCCCATAGCAAAAGAAACACAAAAACTCTGAAAGGACAAGTCTCCCAGACATGAAGCACTGAAGATCTCATGAAGGATATTTTGGTTTTTTTTTTTTTGAGGGCAATCCATAATTTTTGAGCTCTACTACAGACAGTTACTGGCAGTTTGTAAGCACCCAGTGGGATGTGTATCAAATATGGGATGGGAGAGATGCAGCTGAGATCACAGCATTATTAAAGCTTTAATTTAATGGATTTTCCAGGCTTTTTGCTTGTGTCATCATTCAGAGCAGGCCTGGCACTGTGGGGGGTGAGTAACCTGATTAAATACCATTAGAGGCATTTAAAGAACCCAGCTCAGCTGTAACTGGAAAACCTGAAGTATTCAAAACCTTCTGAGACAGCAAGTTATCAGCTCATCTATCACTGAGATGGGAACATCAGGTTCACTGAGATATATTAACAAGGCTTCAGTGATATCCACGAAGATTTCAGGCTACTGAAAGGTTATTTTCCCCTTTTCAGCAAAATCTGGCACCTCATGGGTGCTGAATGGCTTTGCCTTCCTCACCACTGGTAGTATGGATGGCTGGCTGGGAGCAGCTCAGCTTCTAAAATAATGTACTCTAAGATGCAAATTTGTGTTCTGGACAATGATTACACACCCAGAAAGCTCTGAAAATTCACTGAATTTGCTGCTTTCTTCAGTGCTGTGCAAAGCTGAGGCCAGAAGAGAACAGGAAATTTCATCCTCTAGCAGCTTTATGGTATTTCACAAAACCATTCTCACAGTACATTAAGATGAGCCCAAAGTCCTTCCACAGTTTTGAAACAGACAAATTGTAAATTTGCAATATTTTGGGCGGTTTGGACTTATGTTTTACCTCAAAGAAGTAGTCAGGGACATGCCATGGTTTAGTTAGTTAAGCAGAAGTTGCACATTAGATGTAAAAAAAATGCTACAGGGAAGATTTCCCTCCCAAATTCAGCTTTTGAGGGTGCCCACATGCCAGTGTGGTGCCCAGACTGCCGGCAAAGCCTGGAGCTGCTCAGGGGAGCAGATGGAGGAGCCTGTTGCAGACTAAGCTGCTGAAAAGCCTAAAAAGCAGAAAAGTTGTATTGACTGGTTGGAGTTACTGACATGGAGCCATTTGAGAAGCTCCATTCCATCCCTCTTGGTTTTCCCACTTCCCAGTCAGGTGGGAATCTTCTCCAGACCCTCTACCAGCTGCTAAGAGCCATGTGGATGCCTCAGACCCCTTCAGCCTCCCCAGCAGCACCAGATACTCAAATTTAGGGAGTGAATCAGCACCCCAGGCTGGGGTGTCAACCTTGGACTGACTCCCTCAGAAATGGCCATTCCCACTGTGCCACCACTGGAAAATCAGTTCTGGAATCACTCCAGATTTCCCAGCAGGTTGTTAGCAAGGCCCAGAAGTGCCTGAGGAGAATGATCCTCCTTTGCCAGGCTCCACCACATCTGAACTCATCAAAGTTACAGGGAAGTTGCCTCATGGCTTTGGACAGCTTCAGGCTGCTGCAGGGAAGGGGATATTTGGATATTTGTCCCAGTAAAAAAGAGCTGAAAGAATTCCAGAACAGCCAGAAGAGTGAAACCTGCTGTGAACAGCTCCAAGTCCAAGGGCCACCAAATGGAAGTGGGGTGACAGAAAGCCCTGACTGGCTATGAAATCTCATGGCCTGGGCTCCAGCCCCTGATGGCCACTGGGGCACCAGTGAGGGAAAAAAAAAGGAAAAAAGACATTAAAAAAGCCTGCTGTGTACAGGAAGATTCTCCTTCTGCTTTGGCACAGTAGACCTGGTGAATATGACAAGCAGAATCACAGAATATCCTGAGCTGGAAGGGACCCCCAGAGATCATCCAGTCCCACCCTGGCCCTGGACAGACACCCCAAAAATCCCACCCTGTGCATCCCTGGGAGCTTTGTCCAAACCCTCCTGGAGCTCTGGCAGCCTCAGGGCTGTGCCCATTCCCTGGGGAGCCTGGGCAGTGCCAGCACCCTCTGGGGGAGAACCTTTGCTGATCTCCAACCTGAACCTCCCCTGACACAGCTTGAGGTAAACGGAGTTTTACAGGTGCTGGAATTCTGGAGGAGGATTTAAACTCCCTGTTTTTTAAGAGGCAAATGGAATGGTGAGAATTTATGGAAGGAAAGTTGGAAGGAGAACTGAGAACACTCTGCTGCCAGTATATAAAAGTAGCACATGCTTAATGTGAGGAAATTGAGCTGCTTCTTGTTAGCATCACCTCAGAGTTAAGGAGGAAGAGGGAAAGTTGCTAATGTAAAATAAAACAAAATAAACATAATAAAAATAAAATAATATTTTAAAAATAAAGTATTTAAAATAAAATACTGCTGCTTTGAAGCCATGCACATTCTTTCTCATAGGCCACAATGAAATTAAGAAGCAGCACAAACAGAATTTATACCAATACAGCAGGAATAATGAAACATGGAATTAATTTCTGCAGAGACTGAAATTTTAGCTGGACAAAGATGCAGGTAAATGAGACACTGACAATGTAAGCAGGGGAAGGATATAAATCTTTCTCACTTTGGGGTGGAAATCAAACACTGAGGGGTATTAATGAAGCATTTCTTGCTTGAGTAGCAGTACTTCAAATTAATTCTGATTAAACCTGTTTTCAGCTCTCTTTTCTGACAGCAACAGGCAATGATCACTCAGAGACAGTGACCCACATGGACAAACTGACTCAGCTCAGCATGGCACTATAAAAACAGGCCACCTGCAGCATATCCTTAACAGGAGTCCAGCTCAGAAGTAATTAGCTACACCCAGAATTGTATTTTCAATTAATGAGAAACTTCAAAGAAGTCTTAAGATGAAGAACAGAAATTTTATGATCTGACAAAACTTCTTTCCCTCTGCCTGACCTCCCAGGTAATAGTGTGAAATTGATAAAGTTTGGAGGACAAAGGACACCAGCAAAGAGGGCTGGGGAGTTCAGGTGCACATGAAGAACCTTCTACAAGAGACTGCTGGGACTGTGCCCCCCTGTAAAAACATCTCAGGTCTCTGTAACCAGGCACTCAAACAATGCCCACCTCCCAAGGGTGAATCACTTACCTCACCATTCAAGAAGCAGTAAAATACTGACACAAAGAAGCCCTGGAAAGAAGAGGAAGCAGTCAATTATTAGATAAACATTTCAACACTCCCACTGATGGAGGGGACTGTCCCTGCAGCTGGGCTGAGCCATCTCTGCAGCATCCAGTCTCTGAGACCCCTCAGAGGAGCTGGGCAGGGCTGGCAGCCCTGGGGGATGTCCCAGGCACTCACTGGGGGTGTCAAGTGGCTTTAGGTAGAGGGCAAGAGCATCCTCAGGCTGCTTAAATTCTCCTGAGCTCAAAGGCTCTGTGGAAGCTGCTGCCAGCAGTGACTGAACCCCTGTAATGACTGCACAGGTTGGGATTTCTGGGAGAGGAATTCTGCCCATTTTGGTTTTAGTGCTGTAATTATTGTCACCATAAAGGAGAGACTCCCTGTGCTTTCCTTATTACTCACATCTTCATAGAACTAATGAGCAATGCAGCATTTTTTTGACACACTGAGCATCAGCAGATAAAAAAATACAATCAGTTTTAGGGAATGAAAAAAATACAATCAGTTTTAGGGAATTAAAAAAACCACAATCAATCTTAGGGAATGAAAAGCCTAGATTGCTTCACAAGTAAAAGTTAAAGTTCCTTCCTTCACAGATTAAAAGGGACATTTCATATTTTGGATATTCAGCTGTGATTTCTGGCTGGATGTAATCAGCAAAACCAGTAACCCAACCCTAGATTTGGCTTGGCAGCTGCATGTTTGTGTTGATGTCCTGGGTATCAGAGCACTTGTGCCTGCACACAGCAGGTAAAATATCAATGTCAGACAAATTCCCACCCCAGATCAAGGGGTGAAGCTGCAGGACACACCTGGGCAGGAAGGAGTGGCTAAAGATCCTTCAAGGTCTTCAGCTGCTTTTGGGTTCCTGTCAGAGTCAGGGAGTTGGGGCAATTGTTGGCTCACATTCCACTGCCTTTTCCATCCTGGCAGAACTCCAGTTAAATTTGGGGGAGGGAGGAGATGGGGCTGATGGCCCAGGGAATGCAGCTGAGCAGGCTGGGCAACACAGCTCAAGTGTTTCTGAAACATTGTCCCTTTCCTCCCAAATTCCTCAGTTCTGCCAAAAGTTTCTTCACTGATCCATCCCCTGAACCATGAATGATCTTTGAAGGCAAAATATTAAAATTTTAACTGAAAGCAGCTGGTTAATGTTTTGCCATCTTCCCATGTGAGTGTTTACCTTGACTTTCCCTTTAAGTAACCATTTCTAAGCTTATACTCCTGTCTTTTTTTTTTTCCTGAATCAGAGAAAATAGTTGAAATACATCCCTTAAAAAAGCACCACATTGCCTAACATCTAATATTAATTAAAAATTGGGCTGTTGGCTGCAGAGAACAGCACATAAACTTGTCTGGAGACCCTTACAGCCTGCAAGTCCATCAGGTAGGAGCTTTCCTTTGGTTTAGCAGCATCGAGTCCATGTCTCAGCCCACTGTGTGCTCTGGGAAGAGAGAGGTACCTCAGGATCCCTCATCCTCTCTCAGGTGGAATGAAACATCTTCCCTCTGCATTGATTTTATGTGAGGAGCTGAACACAGCTCTGAGTTAAGGGAGATGAATCCCTCCAGCCCACACCTGAGAAGATTTTCCACTCCACATGACACATTTACATACAGATCTCTCGTGCACGTGTGAACCAAGCTGAGCTACTTACAACCAATAATTCTATCACAGACTTCACTGCCTAAAGCTTCATGGCTGAGAAGCATGGAGGATCCTTTCAGCAGCAGCTGTAAGCCTGCTCTCTTACCTGAAAAGACTGAAGGAAGGAATTGAAATAGATGAAAACGATCTGGGAGATGTCATCCTCGCCAGGGTTGACAAAGAAAAGCATGTAGGTGATGCCAAGCAGAGGCAGGAGAACCAAGGTGGCCTTGACTGCCTTCCTGTGGGCAGGGAACAGGAAACAAGTGATCACAGGGATGAACAGTGTGCTGGGAGTGGGAAGGAGCAGCATGGAAACGGTGACAGCCTCCCTGCCCAACAGTGCCCGTGCACTTGGGAAAGTGTCCTGGGAAAGCCTTTGAATCCTGCTGATTCCCCCCACTCTGAGCTCCAGAGGGTGGATGGGAACCTTATTGATCCCCCTCCCTCTCACCCTCTCCCTCCTTTTCTCTCCTGTCAGCCAGGCTGGCCTTGGGCTGAAGCCTTGGGATTCTCTGCACGTTTGGTGAGTGATTTCTTACTCCTCAGGGAGATGGGATCAGTGCACAGCTCAGCTGGGACCTGCTCTGTGCCCATCATTTGATTCTGTCTGCAGTGTAAACACCTCCTCTCTCTCTCTGCAACACCTGCACACCCAGGGCTGTCTGAGGAATCCCAAATCACAAAGCAGGTGGTGCACCAGGGATTATTAACAGAATTATTAGGGGCTAATCCTTATTATTGGTGCTGTATCAGTGTCTTGAGGTGTCAGCTGAGAGCAGCACATCATTGTACCAGAGCCTGTGCAAACACAAAGGCTGCAGTTTGGCCACAAATCTCTGGATAATGCCACAACAGGCAGATAAAGACAGGCAGGGGAGCACAAAACCACTGCAGTGTCAGGATGAAGTGACAGCCTTAGGGAACAGCTGCCACACGAGCTAATTCTGCCCAGCAAAGGGGGGCACTGCTCTGCTTTAGAGCAGCAAGGCTTGCCCCGGGCTTTGCTGGAATCCTAAGGGTTTCCACTGAGGCTGTGGAAAAGACAACGCCCTCAGAGAGCCTGTGAGGATAAGATCTCTGTCATCTGTTCAAGAACAATGGCAGTTGTTGTAGATTGATTCACTCCAATGCTCCCCTGCAAGCTGCAGAAGGGATAAAAATGTGCTGAGGTTTGAATCAGGGCTTTGTCAAGCCAGTTTTAGTTTTATGGCATGAAAAAGGGGTATTTTTGCCTTCATTTGTCAGGAAGTGTGCAGAGAAGGGTCAGAACATCAGGCCAACAAAGCCCATTACTGCAGCAAAACTGCCTCCAAAGTCAAGAGCAGGCTGATTGGAGGACATCAAGATTCAACTCAGCTTGATATGCTGAGATCTTATCCAGAAATGAGTTAGAGTGACTGGTCTCACTCCACAAAATCTGTGCTATTTCCCACTCCAAGCACCTCTCAGTCCAGTAAGTCCTCCAAATACCTTGCAAGATACTGCAGATGGTAAGAGAAAGGCACTCAGCATCTCCTGGTGTCTGAGAATTTGCTTTTAGACTGCTAATGCTGATCTAAGCCCACACTGGTGTCTGAAGGGGCCAGGCCACCTTCCCTCTGCTGTCCTGGGCTAAACATTCCTGACTTTTCCTTTCTGCCATCCCAGTGCTCGTGGGATAATGCTGGCTATGGGAACTGATCTACCTGAAAGCCACCCCCAAACAAAGGTAATGATTAGCTGAGGATCAGTTCTGTGATGTAACCAGTGAGTGGTTACCTAATCCTGGCACCAGCTGAAGGGAAGGGGCACAAGCACCCTTCACTCCCCTCCCCTACACTTTAAAAGGAGCATTAAATGCCTGTAAGCACACATTGGTTTGGGTTGGAAGGTTAAAGATCACCCAGTGCCATCCCTGCCATGNACATACAGAAATTGGTAAATTTGTCCTCACATGAGATCAAATCCTTCAGATTTCATGGAGAAGGGGGAATTTCATGTGTGTGCTGGGGCATGTGCAGGCCTGAAGTGAAATGGAGTGGACAAAAAAAATGCAGGCAGGTTTCTATGGAGAGCCTGCACAGATAAATAGTGTGGGCTTAATTTATGAGCTCCATCAACAGTAGCACCTGGAAAGACAAAGATGGGACAAGGAGAATCAAGGCAGGGCTTTGCTGGCACCAGAGCAGCAGGAATCACAGGCTGGCTTACCTGTACTGGATTGTTTCTGAAGTGGTTGAAGCTCTCAGCTTTGTCATTAAAATCCTAACTATGTTAAACAGAAATACAAAATTTATCTGGAAAAGAAGGGAGAGAGAGGAAAACAATACAACCAGTCAGTCAAATAATGGCTTAAAGGATGTGATACACCCTGAAAGGAACATTTTAGAGTTTCAATCTGGCTACACCATTGATTGCAACACACTCAGAAGTTTACTTGAAATACCAGATTATACAGCAAACATCCAACAGCTCTTAATGTTCCCAAAACACGAGTGAAAACGGAGTACATAATTATCAGCCCTAACAAGGAACTTATTTTTACTCCCTTTTCTCCTTTTCTGGGTGCAATGAGGAATTAAAGGTGAGACTGATGGATTTGCCACTCCCTTTTTCAGTCTGCTGAGCTGGGTAATTATTATTTGTGCTGCAGCCTCACCACTGAGAATTGAGATTTGCTCTAATTACTGCTGTTGAAGCATCTGCTAGAGACTTTCTTGCATAGTGTAAACACGAAATTAAAAAAGAAGAAAACCAAACTGAAGATTGAAGATTGGTTTGCAGACTGTGATCAGTGGAAGGATTTGGCTCTTAGGAGCTGGTTTGGGGTTGCTTTCAGAGGATAAAATAGGGCAGCTTACAAGACATGAGCCTGTCCCAGAGTTGTCAGAACTACACAACTGCTGAGGTCCCAGCACAGCTTGAGAGAAAATATTTACCTCACACACAATTCCAGGGTTCCAGGGCTCCTGGCATTTTTCAGCCATGAATGGACCAAACTGTGATTGAATATCTGAATATTTACAAACAACCCAGCAGAGCTGACAACTGAAAGGTGCTCTCAAAATATGCTCCTTTTCCCCCTCGTGCTATGGGGTACATTTCCAGTTTACAGATCTTGGTATCCATCAGAGCATTCCCTGTGGTTCAGAGCAAATGCAGCAATAAAACACTTGAACAGGCACTGGGAGCCTGGCAGCACTGGGAATTGTGTGAACACACCATGTGAGATACAGAAATGTTGCTCCAGGAGTTAACATGGCATTTTTGGGAATTATTTTCTTCCTAGGGCATCAGCCCCAGGGAGTACAAGAAGTAAATAAAATGGTGCAGCTTGTGTGTTTGTTCTTCTTGGAATTGTTTTTGTCATATTAAGAGCTTGAAGTCAACTGGTTCATACTTTATTTATCAGAGACAAAACCAGCTCCATATCAGTGGTTTGAGTTGAATTTTAAACTCCTCATGCTGGTGACTGCAGCTCTTCAGTAACACACAGAGAGATGCTCAGGCAGTCTCTGCTCAGGGGGAGGTGAATGGAAGTGTCCTTCACCCACCTCTGAAATTCTGCTGCTAAATCTTGAGGTTCTGCATCAGCTCAGAGCCATGTTTGGGTTATTTCTACCAAGGCTGCAAAAAAGGCACCAATCCCAAACGTGCCAGGTTTGCAGTGGTGCCAGACTGAATTATGGACTCGCAGGCAAGAGCAAATTCCAGCTATCAGCAGGACTGAGCAGGTGGTATTTTGGTGATGAACTGGGCTGAAGAAGGCCTTTCAGGTTTCCTGAGTCCCACTTCAGTGTGACAGCATCCTGCCATCTGACCTGCAAACTCCAGCTGCCACAGCCTGCATCAGAAAACCAGGGAGTCTGGCCTTCTCTGAAATTCAACTGCAGAAGTGTGATTCATCAGTCCAGGGGAACTGCTACCTGAAAACTCTGGGATTTATTTCACCAGAAGCACTTTCCTTCTCTAACAATCTGGTTTTAATTCTCCCAGCTCAGCTGGCCAAGCCCAGAGCAGAGCAGCACCTGGGGCACCCCTGCATGGCTGAAGTCTGGGGGTGGCCCTGGAACATAAGAGACCTCAGCTCTCTCCAGGAGCAACAGGAAGGCAGATCCAGCAGTGCTGACTTTTCACCAACTGCCCAGGTGTCTGAGAAAACCCTGCCAGGACATTATTTCTGATTTTATTTCCTAGGAGAAGGGAACAGCAGCATTGGCCACTTGAACTGCATCCTCCTCCTGAGTAATCTCAGTCTGAACTTCAGAGTGACTTTCACCCTGCTTCTCCTGTTAATGCTGCACTTTTCTTTTACCAGTCTGCTGTTCCCTGCAAACCAGAGAATTGGTTTTTTTTTTTTTTAAAGGCTGGTAAATGGGACAGGTGGAAGGAGAGTATCCTGAGTACCCTGAGAAATGGGTCTCATGTAAATGCCCAGGAGGTGATGGCTTGGATGCAGAGCACCGTCAAGTCAGGAGAATCCTCTGGCCTTTTCTGTGCACAAAGGGAGGTTAGAAAAATAATTCACAGCTCCTTCTGGCCTCAGAATCTCTGAATAATGTGTGAAGCCCCCTCAAGGCTTGGTTTTCCACCTTGTCAGAGGTTTCTCTGCCCAGCTGCTGCTGCAGCAGGACAGGACACGGGCACAGCCCTGTTGCACACACAGCTCCTGCTGCTGGCTCCATCCCATGGTTTCTCCAGGAAAAGGAGCAATTAATTCTTCCCCATTCTAGATTTAGTACCTAAGAGAGAAAAGCCAAGTGACTTGGCCTTGCCTGTAAATCAATTCCACCCCAGAGTGAGGATAAGGAGAGCAGGAGGAACTGAGCTGGGCTGGCATTGTTCCTTGCTAGATTAAGCAGTTGGTTATCCCAGGATCTATTTATATTCCCTGGAAAGAAATGGGAACTTTTCAACAGTGGTTCATTTTAAATGAGGTTTTTTTGACTAATAGGGCTTGAACTTGAACCAGTTGCCCACACAAATCTTTCCCTGATCTTCAGGTTGTCCAGGACATCCCACCTGAGCTTCAATGAAGTGAATGCAGCTGTGCCTACAGAGGTTCTGTGACATTACAGTCGATGGAAGCTTAGAAATGTTTTGAGGCACCAACATTTTGTCTCTATTAAGGTTTCTCTGAGAGATCTTTAAGACTTGGATAGGGTCACCCCTAAAATGCAGATCTTAGCAAGCAAAAAATCCGAGGGAAAAGATTAAAATGTGGGCACAGCAAGATACTGATTTTTGGGTTTGCCTTCTGGAAGCACATTTCAGCCTGTTCACTTCCAATGATTTCTTTAAAAAAAACCCCTCCATTTCAAAAAGACACTTGGCTCAGCAGGACCTTTTAGCAGCACTCAGAGAGGTCTAAGCTGAAGATGAATTTTCAGTGCATAATCAGACGGGGTTTTTGATAAATAAAAATTTATTATTGTCCATTTGTCCTGAGATGAGACTTGGTGGGGCTGGTGGGGGGAGTTTGCTCAGGAGAGAGGATAAGACCTGGGAATCAGGCAGGGAAAAGGCTGCTGCACACAGCCTGCAAGAGCTGGAGGCTTGGAGATGAAAATGGAGGTGTCTTCTCAGCTGGAGAGAATCCACACAGTCCTAGGGGCTGCCAGAGTGAGCTGATGCACAGGCAGAGGAGGTGAAGCCTCTGGTGTTTGTTCCTCACATAGATTGCAGTGTTTCAAAGGAAGAAGGAGCTCACTCCACTGCAAAGTGAGTTTTCCTAGAAAAGAGCCTAAGTGCTGCATTGAGCAAAGTACACAATTATTTGTCAAGGACTTTTTTGTTATTATGGGAGCTCTATGTCAACAGATTAATTCCTCTGAGCTGGGCAGCTCTGACAAAACCCACACATCAGTTCCATAAATGGAGACTGAGGAAAGGCCATTTAAGAGAGGTAATGATGACAGGCAGTGCATCCTTTTTATTTCTCTTTAGGCTCGTTTTATATTTTCATTCATTTCTGTTTATCCATGTTTTCTGCTTCCTAATGGAAAACATAACTAAGGATTTTTACCTTGACATTTACTGGTAGATGAAATGAATCTAAAGAATAAAATGGATTATTTCTTCTTCTCCTTTATTTATGCCATGCTAAGAATATCATTATTGCTGGAATAAGACCCTCTCCAACTACAGATGGGAAAGAAAAAGTTTTCATTTCTTGCCAGAAGTTTAGTCTTTCCATTTCTAAATTGGGATGAAAATTCAGACCCCCAAAATGGAGTTATACAAGCCAGTGATCAAAAAAAGGATTTGAGCCATCTGTTTTGGCACTGTTCTACTATAACCTGAACACACGAGCCCAGAAACTCTTCTGAACCAGAAGAAACTTTTCAGTGAATGATTCTGGTGATAAATTTTTTCTCTCATAAAAACCAAACTCCATTTGAGAGGAAATTTATCTCCCTTAGCAAGATGAAATAGCCAAATACACAAAAGAGGCAATGCTGGCTCTGAGGGCTTCTTTGCAGCTTTCCTCAAGCCCAGGAGTTTAAAAGGGAGGTCATTAAGCTCTGCTCTTTCTCTTTTGAGAATTTAATGGACAACTGGCTTTTACTTTGCTCATTTTCTGATGGGCTTTGTATTTCATGCTTCACAGAAAGCCTGTGCCCCTGTGCTTCCGAGAATGTTTGTCCTCTTCACTCCCAGGAACTGTAAAAATTATTCTATTTAGACTTTGTATTTTTATGCAATGTGGTAAAATCACCTCAGGGTTAAGCAAGCCCAGCTGAGATCAGAGCAGACATTTTAGTGGGAGCACTGGATGCTGCCATCTCGACCTCAGATGAGTGCTCTGGCAGTTAATTAATGCCTTGTTTTAATTGTTCCACTGTGCTGGCTTGGCCTGCTCCTCAGACAGGCCCTTTTATCACAAAAATTTCCTGTTCAAAGGCCACAGGCACCACAATGAGTCCTTTGGGCAAAGGGCTGGGAAATACTTTTATGTACAAACAAGAATAATGAGATGTGATTAAGAAGAATGAGCATTTCACAAACAGAAGTAGAAATTTTAGAAAATTTGTAGATTGGCCATGGTATTGGACATTTTGTTGGGCATTTATTGACTCCTACAAAATATAAACAGCAGGAAGTCAGTAATAGCAATGGTGGCAAAATTGGGGATAAATTCTGGATTGGCTGCCATCAAACCAGCACATTTTCTTTGTGCCCTGCTTGGGTGCAAAACAGCAAAAATGATGATAAAAGTCTTGCAAGAAGAACTTGGGGATGTCAACAGGTCATGAACTGCAAACCTGCAGCAGTGGAGGAACTGCTCATCTTCAGAGCAACAGAAATTTAAAAAAAAATCGATAGGAAAACTAATTTGATCAGTGTTTGAGAAAAAACATAAGCCATTCAGATAGGAAGGAGAAGGGGAAATGAAAATATTATATCAATAATAATAATAATAATAATAATAATAATAATAATAATAATAATA